>JBCNJP010000008.1:71470114-71515793 GCA_039602395.1 Deinandra increscens subsp. villosa | reverse complement strand
CTATCTCAATCTTCCCCTTCTGTTGATTCTCTGAGATACATGGCAGGTTAATATAAATTTTTTTAATTTTTTTATTCAAATATAACATACTAAGATAGAACTCATGTATTACATGGGTTGAAAAACAATTCAAATTATTATAAACAATTAATTTTATGAAAATTTATTTATTAGACGTCATCAATTAATTGCGATATAAGAAACAATAGATATTTAAAAATTATAAAATAAAAAATAATAACGATTTAAACAATATAAAATTATATATTAAGATAAAACATAATTAAAATTTTATTCTTATTTATTAAGTTTATATAAATTATTAAAATAAGAAGATTTATATATTTATATTGGATTATATAATATAACTATTTAAAATTATTATTATTTCAAATTATTTAAACTTCTTTTTTAATTTAAACTAATTTATCGATTAATCATTTTATTTTTTAAAAAACTTTCCTTTTTTTGTTTATACTAATTTATATAATTCTTAAGTTAAATTAACACATACAATAAAATTAAAATCACGTAAAATGACTACATTCATAAAAAAACTATAACAACCATCAAATGAATTTAAAAAAAAACATTAAAATACATCCAAGAAACCGCATGGTTATTCATTTCGTTTGGCTATTTCACGTTTTTATTGAAGAACAAGTGGCAAGAATTGCGGCAGGACGTCATGATGCGCTATAACTCTTTGATTATCGTGCTTCGGCATTGTTCGATGTTAGCACCTCCATACCCTTTTTTTCTTCTCATCTTTGTGTACCATTGGATTTTATGTGAGTCGTGGAATTTATTTATTTATTTATTTTCACTATCTCATCTAGTCGTCAAGGTCGTCTTAGGGTCTAACCATTTCGTGGTGTCATTATTTCAATTGTATCTCCATATCAGGTGAGTATTCATAGTTCCTATTTATTTTGAACGTTTTGGGGTGCAACATGTACCGTATTCATATATTATATTCAATATACTTTACTAAATAAACTACATGCGAACTCTATGTGTTATGTGTGTGTCTTAGTATGTTAAATTTGTATGGATTATTGTTGTGAACGATGGCGTGAACGCTGGAACGCACTCGTGTGACATTAATTGTAAAAGGTCAGGGTTACAATAATAGATCTATTGGCTTGACAAACTCACTTGGTCTGCCTTGGCTTTGGCGTCGGGTGATTGGAAGCATTATTGTCAGGGTCGGCTCATACATATTTTTATGCTCTATTTCATGTCAAGTTTATTATACTCGATTACACTTAACTCATGGATCACATGTCTGACACTTATTATGTACGTAAAATCTATGTTTACTCACCAACTATTCGTACTTGACCCTTATTTTATACATGTTGCAGGTTGTGCTGTTTGATGTGGTTGATTGCGTTGATAACACTTTAGGATGCATGTGGACTCAGCGAGACCTAAATTAAACAAGTTAATTTGTAGTATTTCACGCTTTGATTTTGGATTATCATGTATTATTATAGTGTTATGAAATAGGAAGGTTAAAAATATCGCAACATTTAATTAGTGTTGTGTGTATCTGAACAATCATCGCGTCCCGACATATTCCGCCGTAGGTTGGGGTGTGACATGAAAGCCATTAAAGTTGGTAATTTTATTGTTCATTTTGGCCCACTTCGAGTTTAATTGATGAATATTTCGACCGACAACCAATCGGTCAAAGTATTGAACTACTGGAGTCCACTAAGAATCCGAATTTTGTTGTTCCCCGACAACTTTATCTTCATATATATGAATGTAATCCTTTGCCAACTTTATCCAAACGCTCGAAGTATCGAACATATGACCTAATGGTTATGTTAAATGACTCAACCAATCACACACTCAAGTCCTATGCTAAACGTGTTGTATTTAGATAAAAGAACAATCCACGACGGCTGCCCACGTGGCAACCTCCAACAATGCCACGTTGACCAATGACCTTGTGGTATTATTTGTATACAATTGACCTTGTCTATACAATAACGATAAAATTGATTAAAAATGTAAATTAAAATTGTAAAAATAGGCCATGATGTGGAAACATAAAGAGTGTTTGATTACATATGTAGTGTTGGAGTGAAAACGAACATTGTTTAAAGATAAGTGGAATCGAATATGACCGGTTAGATGGCTCGTTTGTAATAAGAATGACTTCCCGAGTTGAAAATACTTTAATATGTATAAAAGATATGAAACCAAGACGTCTCTATAAAAGTAAAAGCATACCATTATGTGAAATCGTAAGATTGATTGAATGTTAATACGGTGTTGAAGCGAAAATCAACGGTAAGTAAAGACGAGTGAAACTGGTAGGTAAAGATGAGTGAAAATCTGATAGGACATTTGATAACTCGTTTGTGACAAGGACGACTATAAATATAAAATAGTGGAAATGTGATACAAGGGGCTACAATTATATAAAAAGATATGAAACGAGGTATAAAATAAAATAAAATGTTTATTTAGACGAAACAATAGTGTACGGAGTCACCGAGATAACCTAATCGACCGGAACAACAAGAAGCAAAGGGGCAGTTGTTAGATTTCCGATCCAAACTCCTCCGTCAACCTCCAAACCAGACGCCCGATCTCCTCCAAACCCTAACAAACAGAGGCATTACGGGCCATGATTTGCCAAAAAAGGTGCTGAATCGCAGCAATCAATGATGGTGAATAACTTTCTACAGGAGGATTAGATTATACTCCATCTTCCTTCCTTCCGATGAAATCAAATGGACGGAGATACTTCCATTAACGACTCCATCAATCATCTTCCACACTGTTCGTTGAATCGCCGCTTTTGCTTACATTCGACGTCTTCGTCGTCGTCGTTTTCAACCGGTTTCCCCCGACGACCATGATCACTTCCTCCCTGAAACCTCACATCGGATCTCAACAGCAGATCCAATCTTACTTCAGTTACATCATCCTTGCTTTTCTTCTCTCTCGCCATGGATCCTTCCACATCTCGTCCTGCTGTAGTAATCGACAACGGCACCGGGTAATTCTGCTTCCTATAATCATACCGCTTGTTTGATAAAATTATTGATCTAATACTTGTTGTTCTAACTGATCACCAGCTGTTTGATACTAATCGTAAACGATATTCATCTACGTGGTATCTATGATCTATCTATTTATCTATCTGATCTATATCAGCTATGCACGCCACCTGTTTGATAAAAGTTCCCAAAGAAGACATCGTTTATATGCTAACTCTGTTTGGATTATCTACCTGTTTATAACTTTATATGACTAAAATCAATCAGTTAGTATAATCGACAAAGGCGGCACCGGGTAATTCTGCCTGCCCTCTGTCATATATATTTACATTTTGTACACTAACTCATACTTCTTGTTTAACAAAATTATTGATCTAATCATCTAATACTCGTTGATCTAACTGATCACCAGCTGTTTGATATAAAATTATAAAAGATATTCATGTACGTGGTGTCTATCTATCTATATAGCTATGCACGCCACCTGTTTGATAAAACTTCCCAATGAAGACATCGTTTATTTACTAAATTTTGTAGGATTATCATTTATCTACCTGTTTATAACTTTATATGACTAGAATCAATCAATTATTCAATTAGTATGATCTATGGTGGTACTGCAGGTATACTAAAATGGGTTTTGCGGGTAACGTGGAGCCCTGTTTTATTGCTCCAACAGTGGTTGCGGTGAACGAGTCATTCATAACTCAGCCCACGCGTAGCTCTACTAAGGGAAGTAGCAGTTGGCTCGCACAACACAGTGCTGGTGTAATGGCTGATCTTGATTTCTTTATTGGGGAAGAGGCTTTATCCAAATCAAGAACTAGTAGTACTTACAATCTAAGCTACCCAATCAAACACGGGCAGGTGGAAAATTGGGATGCAATGGAACGGTTTTGGCAGCAGTGTATATTTAATTATCTGCGGTGTGATCCAGAGGATCATTTCTTTTTATTGACTGAAAGTCCACTAACTCCGCCAGAAAGTAGAGAGTATACTGGTGAGATTATGTTTGAGACATTTAATGTTCCTGGGCTTTATATTGCGGTGCAACCGGTACTTGCTTTGGCTGCTGGGTACACAACATCTAAGGTTTGTTTTATGAATATTGTTGATATTATTGTTATGGAATTGCATTTATTTTGATTCTTTGATGCAATGCTAATTACTAGAGTCTAAACTCAAGATATTAGGGTTATCCTTAAGATGCTTGTTATGAGGAGAACAACATACATAGGAGCATGCAATTAAAGTTAGAAAGATTTATATAATTACAAGAGTGTAGAAGTTCGGTGTGCAGGATAACACTTATATGTCTTCAAGAATTAGGAAAATTTTTGATTTAGGTGATTAATGTCATATATTAAATGTACGCGTGAGACAATGAAACTGGTTTTCATAGGAAGGAAAAGCATAATTTGAAGGAATTAGAATGGAAATTTGTGCAACACTCTCAGTAGATGGCCAAGTTGAAAAACCTTTTATTTTTTTTGCATACATAACAAACAAGTCGTTTAGTTCAGGACTCTTTGGTTTTGATGAGTTTTCTGACATTACTGACATGATGCTTTTTATAATTTATTTGTCATATTAATGTATGTGCCATGTGGCATCTGTTTGTCATTTTAAGGTATATGCCATGTGGCATCTGATTAAATCACGCGAATGTTCCGAGAACAAACATACCCAGATAAGTCTCACTCAATAGTAGGGTCTAGGGAGGGTGGAACGAGAGCACACCTTATCTCTATCTTGGAGGATAGAGAGGCTGCTCCTAGCGAGACCAAAATGTATATGCCATTTTATTTGCCATGTGGAAGTGAGTCGAGCTACCAAAATGTGCTATGTGGTCGCAAAAGGTTGAGACTAAATCCATAGCCTCTCAAAGTTAAAACCAAATCCAAAATATGGACATACCACATGGACCATTCATGTCATTTAGTTAGTATATAGTGTTAATAAGTATGTTCAAATATGAATTTTAGAAAAATATAATAGACTAAACATGTAACATAAATTTGGTTGCTAATTCACAAATAGAAAGACAAATGTAAATTTAGAGTAACGACTAGACATTGTATTTTATATTTGTTTTGTATTACATCAAACAACTTATAGAAAGATCTAATTGATTGTATACCTGTATTGTATGTCAATAACAAAAAATATTTTTTTTCTTCAAACTAATACTCTCTTTCTTTCATCAAGATACTCATTGTGATGAACCATCGAGGTTTTTTTTTTTTTTTTTGGTGTCAAATCTTGTAACATTCTATGTTGCTCTTGATTTATCTATTTATCTCTCACTTAATTAGGTGTAATACAATATCTTTGAATGCATTAATCTTAAATTAGAAGTCATCATTGTAAAGCATTTTGCTTTGGTGTAGAACTTGTTTAACTTGGAGTGTGTTTAGGATTGCATTGTTTAAAATCAAATATGCAATCTGGAGTGTTTTGATGTTATGTGTTTATTTTGGGGTAAATAAGCACTTTCTAATAAGCAGCTTGGTACCTGGTCTTTTTTCTATAATAAGCACTTTCTAATAAGCAGCTTGGTACCTGGTCTTTTTTCTAAAATAAGCACTGTTAGATAAAGCAATCAAACACCCCCTTTGTCAGTCGAATTAGGCTATCCAATACCCATAAATAAACACCAGATAGTATACCAATAAAAGCTTTTAGAAGTACAATTTTACATCATTTCCTTTTGTCTATTTCTTGTGATGGGAGGGCATGTTTGTAAATCTAAAAGGTTTTGGTGGTGTACATATCAATTTTTGGTGGTGAATTGGTGATGTACAAGTCACCTCCCTTTCTAGAAAGCCAGATTTGATCAAATATCTAAATGTTACCATATATTCAGTTTTTAATTTTTTTCTTTGACATTAACCTATACCTTTGCATAGTGTGAGATGACAGGCGTGGTAGTAGATGTTGGAGATGGGTCTACTCATGTTGTACCTGTTGCAGAAGGTTATGTTATTGGTAGCAGCATTAAGTCAATACCAATTTCTGGAAAAGATGTTACTCTCTTCGTTCAACAACTCATGCGTGTAAGTTGACTTTAATTTATTTTTTTTTGCATTTGAACTTTTTGCAACTTGTTATTTTTTAGTTAATCTTTCTCATGAAATTTCCAGGAAAGAGGAGAGCACATTCCTCCTGAAGATTCATTTGAAGTAGCTCGAAAGATTAAGGAGACTTATTGCTACACAAGTTCTGACATTGTTAAGGTAATTATTAGAGGGGTGTCTACGACTCTGCGCGATGCGGCGACATAGTGGTAAAGCGGGCATGGAAAATTAATTGTGGAAGTATCATATAGACTTAAGGTTTAATATATGTTTATAAAATAAAGTTAATATGAAATCATATAAAATAATACGATTTTGAGAATTTAGTTAAACAGGAAATTGATTATTAAAATGATTAGATTTCAAAATAATTTTCGTTATCAATTGCTTTCTTGAGTTACTTTTTTTTTTTTTTTTGTAATTGATCACATAATTGCTAAAGATAATTCTACCCCATTACGCGCTTAAAAATTAATGAAAAAAGACAATCTTATCCTCCTCAAATGTATTATAATATAATATAGTATAGGTGATTTGTGTACCAAATGTGAGAGATATGATTTACTTATGTATAAATGAACGTGTCATTCTTTCCCCTATAACAAGTCAAATGAGCTAGGTTAAATATTTGACTAAAAATGAAACGGGTCGATTGTGTCAAAATGTCAAACGTGTTGTACGTCATCCAAAATGTTTTCGCATGTAAAAAATCCATCCAAATCTGGAAAAAAATCAAGATTGTTATTGTAATAACGTAGATTTTTAAGCCATATTAGTACATCAATCATTTATCGAAGTTAAAAAGGCCGATGGACCCAGCCGAATCCGCTTTGATGTCTTAGCCAACCCATCCAACCCGCATTTTGGTTTTGGTCTTGTTTTATCTCTAACCGATTAATCTTTTAGAAGGTCAAATAAGGGATAAAAAAAGTCTTTCTTTTTTCATATTTAGCATATCGGTTTGGGTTATGTTTTATCTTTAGAGGGTCAAATGGCTTAGGTCAAAGGATTTAACTAAAAAGCAAATGGGCCGAATAGGTTAAACGTGTTGAAAACTCATCCAAAGAGTATTCAAAATTTTAAATGTGTTAAAACATCTTAAATCACTTTTTATTGGAGGTTTTTTTTTTCTAATACTAAATAGTTTCTAGTCATATTTAGCAAATCGACCATTTATAAAAGTAAAAAATAAATAAAAGATGTCTGTGCTTGGCCCAGCTTGACCCCCTTTGACCCATTAGCCAACCCGTCCTATCTACCCATTTTTCCACTTCTAGTCAATACTAGCTTAGTTGCTTTTTTTTCTTGCTTCAAGCTTTCATTAGCTTAAAACCATATATGTTTTTTTAATTATACAGGAGTACAATAAGCATGATAAAGAGCCATCCAAATACATCAAACAATGGCGAGGTATTAAACCAAAAACCGGGGCACCATATTCATGTGATGTTGGCTATGAAAGGTTTCTTGGTCCTGAGGTTTGTTCCCCTTATATTTGTTATTTTTACAGATTAATTACCCTAAAATGCAACTTACTTTCACCTTGTTGTCATTGTATGTAAGAAAATAATTATTTCTTTCCCATTAATGTAACATGTCTAGTTTTCTACAATTGTATATAAGTAACCTTTATAGCATATAAAATGGTGACATGACAGTATGGAACTAGCTTTTTAATGGCATGGCGGTGTGTCACTCTACCATTTACTAGCTATAGAAAGTGTGACATGACGGTCTGTCCCATTTACATGCTATAGAAGATCACATACGATGGCAAATTAAAAGTATAACGGGAAAGACATTATGTATATTGAAAACAGCCTAATGAATAGTTGTTATTTCATACTTTATTGGATACAAAAATTTTAATGCTTTTGTTACAAGCCATGGAGGTCAGGAAAGAAAAGTAGAAAACTTTATTTTTAGCTACATCAAATGTTTTCTTAATAAAAGGTATTTGATCCACTTTGTTACTATAGATGAGTTCCTGGCGTGATGGTAGAAGGGATGCAGTTTAACTGTGAGGTTCCCTTGTTTTCTCTTAAACATAATGGCAAAGGATGAAAGTAAGTTACATTTTGGTGTAAACAACCCTTATTTTGCGTGTTAATTACACCAATATGTAACACATATTTCCATTTCATGGTTTAAATTACACCAAAATATAACTTTCATCCTTTTGTTATTGTATGTATACAAGAACACTGATTTCCATTTCATGTAACATAGTGTTAGTTAAAACCATTGTATGCAAGTAAGCTTCTATAGCACATAAAATTGTGACATGACAATAGTTTTTTGATGATGTGGTGGTGTGTCACATCCCCATTTTACCTGACAGAAGATTAATTACATACAATGATAAAAATTCCAATGTTACAGTGGAAAAAGATATTTACTTTACTGCTTATTAAATGTTATAATTGTAAATCGATTGTTAATACTTAATAACTTGCTAAAAATTTCCCATGCAGATTTTTTTTAATCCTGAGATATACAATAGCGACTTTACAACCCCTTTACCTGCTGTAATTGACAAGTGTATTCAGTCTGCACCAATTGACACAAGAAGGGCTTTATATAAGGTACCATTAATGCGTGTCAACTGGTCAAGTAAGAAAATTATAATTACAGAGTTACATAGAAAAGGATTAATTAATCTTTTTGGACTTTTTTTTTCAGAATATAGTGTTGTCTGGAGGATCAACCATGTTTAAAGATTTCCAGAGAAGGCTGCAAAGGGATACAAAGAAAATTGTTGATGCACGTGTTCTTGCATCTAGCATGAGGCATAACGGTGAAGTAAAAGTAAGCATGCTTGCTTGTATGGCAATTCTCTTATATGTCGAAGGAAAATTTGCTAATGAATAATAAGGTTCATTATTTATTTGGTCAATAAGGTTCTGAATTACGCACATCACTTCTAAGTGAGTATAATTCACACAAGTAAGCCCACAGAAAATGTTTCTGGATGAAAATAGTTAAAAAAAAAAAAAAACCCGGCCTAACTAGGAAAGAATCTCGTGGGCTTGCTTGTTTTAGTTACAATCATTTAGGTGCAGAGGTGTACATAACTCGGGTCGACCCCAAAATGCGTCCGTTCAAATAAATAAATACTAATAATAACATTATCTATAAATCTATAAATAATAATCATATTCATAATAATAGTGATCATAATCATTTAATATTTAAAATAATTTGGAAGCTATTCTTTCATTTGGTTCCAGGCACAGCCAGTTGAAGTCAATGTAGTCAGCCATCCTATCCAGAGATATGCCGCGTGGTTTGGAGGCTCGGTTCTTGCATCCACACCAGAATTTTTTACGGTATCTATTGTTACTATTATTATTGTTGTTTCTGTTTTTGTTATTATTATTATTATTGCTATTATTATTTTTCTTTACATTTTAGCTCGCACCATGCATTGTTACTTTGTTTGCAACAGTAAACCAATTACAATTGTTTGTAAGCTTTATAAATATTAAGGTGGCAAAATGGGTGGGCCAAACGGGTCGGGTAACAGGTTCAAACTGGTAGTTCATAGTCAGGGCCAAAAACGGACCATGCCAACCCTTTCACATTTTGTGTTTTATTTTTTGAATTTATTAGATAACTTTTTATGGTACTCTTTATAAAATAATTTTTATCTTTGTCATTTTAGCAATAAAATATAGTAACAATTGTTTAAGTATTCAACAGCTCTATTCCCTTTCTTATCTTTTCCTTTTCTAAATTTATAATTAATAATTTCTTGAACAGGCTTGCCATACAAAAGCGGAGTATGAGGAATATGGTGCGAGCATATGCCGAACAAATCCTGTTTTCAAGGGGATGTATTGATCCGATTTTTTTCCAGTCATGTTTCGTGTACATTTTGCAGATTAGGTGTACACTAGGTGTTTCATTTCTTGTAAGAAAACAAATGCATTTTATTGTATTCTTTCATTAAGCAGCAGCAGCAAATAGGTTTTGTTTTATAGGATGCCAAATGTAATGTTTGTTTCTTCATATGCATAAACTTATAAGGTGACACAAGTTGAGCAGATAATGGTGTCATCAAATTATTCTAGTAATTTCCAGTTTGTGTTCTTTTTCTTTCTTGTTTCTACGGTTTTAATGTTCTTATAGATTTTTATAATAAGAGAAAGCTTAGACTGCCCGTAATGGGGCTCCATGGGGGCGCCATGGAGCCCTATAGCGCCCCTATAGCGCCCGCACCCACCCCCGGGGCGCCATCTTAGCCGAATTCGTGATAGGCGCCATGTTAATGGCGCTGGTGAAGGTTGAGGGTATTTAAAATTTCGACCGTTCAACGGTCAATTCCTTTTTTTTTTTTTTACCTAATTTAAACACTATAAATTAAACCTCTCCATCCAATTTTTATACACACTCTTCTACCCATCTCTCCATTTTTATAAAATTCTCTCTACCTACAATCAAAATGTTTCCCCGTGGTGGACCTTCGTCAAACCCACGCTTCCAAGCCCCGCGACGAGCAAACGATCCCGAGCAACAACCGCGTGACGATGGTTTGTTCGCGTATGTTGCGAACATGCCGCCCCCGCCACAATCCTTCCCATCTTTCCCTTACCAAAACTTCGGCTTCAACTCGTACTCGCAACAAAACTACGCACCATTTCAAACGGGCCAAGGTTATCCACCGTTTCAAAATTTTCCATCTCCTTCTCCTTCTCCTACCCCATCTTCCCGCCCGTCTTCACAAGAACCCATTCCGGTTTCCCCGGACGAACCCGAGGCGGTTCCGGAGACGCAAGAGGAGGCGGCGCCGGTTGGACCGAGAAAACGGCGATCTCACAAAAAAAAAGACGCCGGGGAACCGAGACAACGAAAAGTTGTTCAACATTGGACCGAGGCCGAGGAAATCGCACTAGCTCGAGCGTGGCTTGACACGTCGGAGGATCCTATTCACGGTAAATATTACTTCTTTAATTTTTTTATAAATATGTTTTATTTATATTTTATAATAATACTTTTATTATTTTTTTTAGAAATAATTTTTAATAACTTTATATTTTTTGTGTAAACGTAGGTAATAGTCAAGACCTTGTGACTTTTTGGTCGCAAATTCGTCAAAAGTTTTTCGCTCAAATGAAACAGGAACCGTACCGACCGAACGATTCGTTCTTGGGAAAGTGGACGGAGATGAACAAAAGGATGAAAGCTTTTTCCACCGTATACGGTCGGATTAAAAGTGCTCGACCGAGGGGTGCGGACGACCAAGACATCATCATAGCGGCATTGGCGGAGTATCGCGCGACCGGGCCGGCGTTTAACAACCTCAAGGCTTGGCAAGTGGTTCGAGATGCACCAAAGTGGTTGAATCAATCGGACCTCTCAAGGCCGACAAGACGACCAAGTAAAAAATCTAAAACGTCGTCTTCCGCCGCCGCCACCGACTCCCCTAATTTGTCCGACGCACGAGCATTTGATTTGAACGACGTGAACGACTAGGACGAAGATGTCGAAGTCGAGCGGCCTAGGCCGATGGGTAGGGATAAGGCAAAGGCAAATGCGAAGGGGAAACGAGCAACCTCCTCATCGACAAGTCAAGCACCATCCTCCGACTACTCCGTTCGACATGAAGAAATGCGCGAACGTTTTGATGATTTCTTGACACTTAAGAGAGAACAAATCAATGCCGTTAAAGCTCGGAAAAAAGAAAAGGCGTTGGAGAGGCTCATGCAACCGCTACCCGAAGAAGAACCCGCTCGTAGCCTCGCGTTGCAAATTCGAGCGGATATCATGAAAGAATATGGCCTTTAGATGTTTGTTTTTTTTAATTGTCATGTTTTTTTTTAAGAATGTAGGTTTGTTTTTTTTTAATTTCCATGTTTGTTTTTTTTTTAGAATGTTGTAAGTTTGTTTTTTTAAAAAAAATCTTCTAGTTTTATGTCTTTTTTTTTTTTTTTTTTTAGTTTTTAATATGTTTAATACTAAATTAAATAAAAAATGATTAAATAAATAATTAGGTAATGATTGGTAGGGGAGTTATACATGGAGCCCCACTACACTTTTGCCATGAAGCCCCTCATGCTGACGTGGACGCCACATGGCGCATAACGCCCACAAGGGGCTCCATCCACTACACTTAGCCTTAGAGAAAGGGTAAAGGGTCTTTTTGACCATGGATAATAATTTGCAATCATTTGCACACTCACACTTTGGATCAATCTTATATTGATGGTAATTACATTTGTATGTCTGTGTCAATTTTTAGTACTAAAATTCAACTCAGCACAAGGTTTTAGTTCTTTGAAGAAAATGACGGGTTAAATCTTTGTAATTTGTGTTAGAGTAAACTTCTATTTTAGTCCTTGACGTTTGCTATTTTAATCGATTTTAGTTTAAACTTTTCAAAATTTCTAATTTGGTGCCTCACATTTCGTTTTATAATCAATTTTGGTCCAAGTATTAGTTTCCTTTTAAAATAAGCTCTTAGTTGACTTTGTTTGACCCCACCTTAAGGGTATATTTGTCCATTTACATATCCAAAGACAAAAAAACATTTTAAAAAAATATCAACACATTATAAAAAAAAGATTATATAAAAAAAAGATTATTTTGTGTTGATATTTTTTAAAAAAGTTTTTTTTGTTTTTGGATATGTAAATAGACAAATATACCCTTAAGGTGGGGTCAAGCAAAGTCAAGTAAGAGATATATTAAAATGAAACTAATACTTGGACCAAAATTGATTATAAAACGAAATGTGAGGCACCAAATTGGAAAATTTGAAAAGTATGACCTAAAATCGATTAAAATAGCAAATGTCAATGACTAAAATAGAAGTTTACTCTTTGTGTTATTGATGGTTAAGAACTTGTTAAACCACAAAAAGTCATAATTAAGAGGTTGTTTGATAACCTCTTACCCGGTTTGGTAAGAGCTGACCACTGACCCAGTAAGTGGTCTGCTTGTCCGATATAAGCTCTGACTTGGTCCGCACCTTTGACCAAAGCCTATTATCACCTCTTACCCGGCTCTAATCTGGTCCCCTCTTTTTTTCACTTACTCGGTCCTACCTCTTTGATCGAATTCTTTTTCTCAAACATAGCCTCCCTCAGACTGTTGCTTCAATTTTATAGTTTTTGCAATTAACAGTGGTATTTCTTAATCTAATTGCATGAACAAACATATCATGTTAACTAGATTGTCTAAATTGTTTTTATATTACATGATTTCATATTTACTTTATTTTTATAAATTTTTATTAAGTTATAAAATTTATATGATAATTCACCAATTAGTTTTTCTAGCATTTTACAAGTGTTTGTATTAGTGTCTTGTATTTTCCAAGTCATATCACGCAAACAACCCTAACCCTATAGTATTAGTTTTTGTGTAAACAAATTTTTTGTCATTTGTTTTGTAACTAGATTCATACTCGTGCAACGACGTTTAAACCATGAAATAAATTAATGAACTTAGAGCATTCACAACCAATTTGGTATAATTTATGTGAGTGTAGTTCTTAAAATTTAAAGTTTAGTTGTAAGCGGTTGTGAGTGAAGGAGAGATAAAATATATTGAAAATCTGCATATTTAACAAAAAAAACTACGAATTCTGTAAAATCTGAGGTTTGATTGTGACTTGTGAGTGAAAGAGAGAGAAAATGGTACAAAAATGTATTATTTAATTGTGGTTGTGAGTGAAAGAGACAGAAAAAATAATAATGAATATATAAATTATAAGGATATGGATAGGTAATATGTTATGGAATGCTCTTAATAGTTTATAAAATAAAACTAAAATCTTTAACTCATAATGAAAAAACCATACAAGAAAAATTCGAAAACAAATCTAAAAAATTTAAAATATATGAACACAATTTTAACCACTTGTATATAAGCATTTACATAACTTATCTTATACATTTATCACACACAAGTCTGTCTCAAATAAAACTTATATTATGACGTAAGTAAATATAAACATGTCATTTAGCAACAATAAGTTGTATTTTTAAATATTAAAAACTATTATCAAATAATCAAGAATTAGACCTTGCGACTTGTCTCAATAGTCATCCGCTGATGATAGCAGAGACAGTGACTATGAAGTCATGTGTTTGATCACTGAGGCATCCGGTTTTATCTCAGTTAATAGTGATTTTTTAGGACGGTTCAAACAGATGATTTTAGTTATCCAGAATATTAACGTTTCTTAGATGTCATGTAATATGTTTGTCAAATATAATCTTGAATAATCGGACGTTAATAATGTTTGCCGTTAAAAAAACAAAAGTAAGAAAGAAATTAATAGGGTAGAAAGAAAGGAAAAAATAAATTAGGTATACGTTTTTTCCTTTTCCTTACTTTTAATTATCAAAGCTGTAGAAAAGATAAGATCGTGAATTTTCTTGGAAGAACACCCACTGTAGATATACACACACACAGATACAGATTTCATTCGTCAACCAAAAGCATTATTTTGTGTGAACTCTGATCTCCTAAAACAGGTATGCATCTTTTCATCCTTTTTATCGCCATTTTTTTTCTGTTAAAATTCGTCAATTTCCTGTCGTTTTTGCATAGATCGAGCTTCGATCTGATCGTTGCTTTATTTTACACCATTTCCTTGTCGATCGTTAGAGGCTATGTAGCTGTTTTTACTCGTGAAAGGAGGAGATTAGGTTCGTTTTATCAGATTTATGTTTTTAGGGGATTTTTTGTTTGATGCTGTTCGTAATTAGGTTAGATGGAACTAAGGAAATCATGATCGGATAGACCGATTTTTCATCTCTAGATCTTAGATCTATTTGGATATGATGACATTTTTGCTAGGTTTTCATTAGGGAGATAGTTTTTTTGCATCTTTTTTTAGTAGAATTTCAGTGCTCCATTCTTCCTAGGAAACAAGCAAAATTCCACAGAAAGTAGGGTCTGGAGGGTGAGTTGGGAGATTGTGAGAGCCCCATGGGAAATCCCCTTGTTTTAGCTGCAGAAAATACACAAAACATACAAGAAAAAAGAAGTATCAAACCATAATTTATTAGCAAGAAAAGAAGGTAAAGTTTATAAACGAATCATTAAACTTTCATTGTTGATTCTGTTAGAATATGCTGAATCACTTACTAAGATGCTGGCAGCAGTTTTAATTGGGTCATTTCTGAGTGCTTCTAACAAAGCAAAGTTTAGGTTGAGAGTTTAAGATAGTTTATATGATTCAGTAAACTTGTATATCCAATGAATTGATTGCTAGCTATATATCTCACTCATACAAAATAAAGTGATGATTAAGGGAGGGTAACGAGTCACAACTCACAAAGTTGAAATGTAACTTGTAGTGATTTAAAGCACAAGAACCAAGTGACATTTGCCCAATGGTATCGGTGAATTGTTGCAATCCTCAGGTTGTGAGATTAAGTCTCCTTACAGAGATCATTCATCAGTTTACTAACCGTTTAATATGTGATGAAAACAGGCAATTGGATTTATAAAATCCTACCTTAACTTAAAAAAAGAATGTATAGGATGGTGGTAATATAAATATGTTATTCATAATTTCATATAACTTTTTGCTGAGATATGCAAATGATAAATGATTATGTTTTGAATCATGAAACTTTAGTGACCATTTTATATATGTTTCTCCCCAAAAAAGAAAAAACATGCACTAAGCTCTGAATTTTGCAAGCTTAATGTTGAGGACTTGAGGGTTCTAAGCTTTCTAGTTAGGCTAGCTAAATTTCTGTTTATAGTTAGTATTACTAGTATAAAACTATTGGCAGATTGAATGGAGCTTATTGTTAGAGTCAGATGTTTAACTTTAGAGAAGAGATTTTGGTCTTGTTTGGGGTATTAATCATTTTAGTATGCGATTATGTCCACCAGGATAATTTATTTATAATATATATTTTTTCTTTCTATTATATCACGCAGGTTAAGGTAAATTGGTGTTTACTCGTCAGTTTAGACGAGGTGTTGACTATATGGCTGAAGAACAATTAGATTATGGAGATGAGGAATTTGGTGGGTCCCAAAAGATGCAAAATCACGGTGATGGAGCAATTCCTGCACTTGCAGACGATGAAATTGGTGGTGAAGATGATGAATATGATGATCTATACAATGATGTTAATGTTGGTGAAAATTTCCTACAAATGCAACAAGCAGAGTCACTACCATCTGTTAATGTTGGAAACGGAAAGTTCCATGATCAAAAACCGAATATTCCGGAAGCTCAGCCTGAAGCCCAACCTGAATCTATGGTCTCACAAGACAAAAGCACATCGGGTGTTGCAGCCGAAACTGTTCATCCAAGTACTGGCTTGAATAAAGAAGGATTGACAGTTGACCTGTTGCAAAAAAGAATGGTTCCCGAAGTGAGTGACGATATGGGTTTTCGCAGTACCCAAAATTTAGTTGAACCCGTATCAGGGCCCACAGGGCCCATCGGAAACGAGCATGGACCTGTGTTAAATTCAAATCCTGGTCCTGGTCCAGGTGTTGTTACTCCAATGTCAGGTCATCAGATGGGCGGGAATCAAGTTCGACCAGCGGTGGAAAACGGCCCAACCACTCTCTATGTCGGGGAGTTACACTGGTGGACCACAGATGCTGAGCTTGAAAACGTTTTATCTCATTATGGAAGGGTCAAAGAAATAAAGTTTTTTGATGAACGGGCTAGTGGAAAATCAAAGGGATATTGTCAAGTTGACTTTTATGATTCGGGTTCTGCTGCTGCTTGTAAAGACGGGATGAATGGTTACGTTTTTAATGGGCGGCCTTGTGTGGTGGCGTTTGCTTCCCCACAAACTATAAGACAAATGGGGGCTTCTTATGGTAATAAAAATCAAGGAGCGCCAGTTCAATCTCAGGCAGAACCACCAGGGCGGAGACCGATGAATGATGTGGCAGGAAGAGGCGGCGGGAATAATTTTTTTGGCGGAGATGCAGGGCGAAATTACGGGCGGGGTAACTGGGTGCGAGGTGGAGGGCAGGGGGGTATGAATCGGGGCGGGGGGAACATGAGAGGTAGAGGGGGGATGGGGCCGAAGAATGTGAACACATCTGGGTTCGGAAGTGGGCCTGCTGGAGGTGGTTATGGGGGTCCCGCTTTTGGGGGTCCCCCGGGTGGGTTTACACATCCTCAGGGTATGATGGGTGGTGGGTTTGATCCAAATTTTATGGGTCGTGGGGCGGGTTATGGTGCTTTTCCAGGAGCCGGTTTTCCTGGTATGATGCCACAGTTTCCTGGGGTTAATACCATGGGTTTATCCGGTGTGGCACCACATGTGAATCCAGCTTTTTTCAACCGAGGGATGGGTGGTGGTGGTATGGGGATGATGGGTGGTGGTGGCATGGAGGGACCACAAGCGGGGATGTGGGGTGACATGAGTATGGGATGGGGTGGGGAAGACCATGGTCAGAGTCAAGGTCAAGGTCAAAGAACTCGAGAATCAAGTTATGGCGGTGAAGATGGCGGTTCAGAACATGGGTATGGCGGCGAAGAGGCTAGCCATGAAAAAGTGACTACCACCCGGTCAAATGCGGTTTCTCGAGACAAAGACCGTGAGTGGTCAGAAAATTCTGATAAAAGGAACCGTGATGGACGGGAACCGAAGGACCGTGATAGGTACGAAAAAGATTACAAATACAAAGAGGAAAAAGACAGTTACCGGGACCACCATCGTCAAAAGGACCGCAACACCGGCTATGAGGATGACTGGGATCGTGGTGGTCAGTCTTCAACACGGTCCAGGAGCCGGTCACGAGCCATGCCAGAAGATGACCGCCACCATCACCGTTCCCGGTCCCGGTCCCGTGATGCAGATTATGGAAAACGGAGACGTATGCGGTCAGATTAACCTGTGGTCAACCAGTTTGTTTGACCAATCCTTCAACTTGTTGCTGTTTGTCATCAACCACTATCTGCAAGAATCAGCTTTGGAGATCATAAAGGTAAGTTCTACACATTTGGAATCGAGGCGTATATTATATGATATTATATTATATCTCTACAGACTTCAAGCTTTAATTATTGTGTTAAAACCGCCTTAAAGTATAAGGCTTAAACCATAATACATTGTAGTTATTTGGGTGGGTGTGTGAATTTGATTATGCTGGCTCTCACATGACCTTTCTTAGTCTAGGGCATGTGACCTTGGTATACTTGAGAACTCAAAACTGTTGTTTTTCCCTATTTTGGTGATAGCTAAGCTATACGGCAACAGTTAGGTCTATTTGAAATGATAATTTTAGGGGGTGTCTGAGGTTGTTTATTGAAACTTCTTATCTGCTTAGTATTTTTCATTTAACAAAGATGTTTACGGTTGCTTATCAAATGAGTTCCAATTAGTCTTGGGCTCGATTAAAGCTTGGTTAGATTCGAGCTTTTAGCAAGCCGATCTAGAGTAGCTCACAAGTGGTTTGGCTTGTTTAAACCCGATGATCATAGGTTTGCTTTTTGGTTCGTAGATTGAAAATATATAACTTTTGGTGCTTTTGTCGTTAACTGTATTCTTCAGGGAAACAGTTATGACCTGGATGAAGCTGCTTGATTCATTGCTTTCTTTGGATTCTATGAAATTGGCTAAGTTAAAATTTCCATCAACTGCTGGTCTGCAACAAACTTAGTTTCTTTTAATTTCCTTATGTATACCATATATTTCGTGTTGTAACATCATCATCATCATCATCCCTGCTTTGTCATTTAGTATCTGATTTGTTGTATCTGTTTATGTTCTCTTAGAATTTAGTATCGGGTATGAAACCCGTCTTATAGCGTTGTAAATACCGTTGTAATTTGTGCAGCAGCAGCATTTAGGTTAGGCTAGTGTTTTGTCGGTAAGCTCCAAAATGGGGATGTAATGTGTAGATGATTCTAGTTTTAGGCATTCGGTTGCTCCTGTATTTTAGAAAGGCTGCAATCGAAAAAGTTTTCTATGCTGTTGTTTGTTTTCTAGTTGTACATTGCAACACAAACACGACAGATATGTTTGTACCAAAATTTTTGTATATCAACATGTCTTTCGGGTTTGATTCTCTCCTCCTAATTCGTTTTTGTTTCGTACTTACTAGCATTATAGATTTTGAACTGGACCGGTCTTAGATTCCATGTGACCGTTTTGCATTGTAGGCTTAGCTATGTAATATTTGTTGGTCTTAGGGTGAGCATCTTGTGCGTCGATCCGAGAAATCCAATGGAGGCGGTCAGAGACCGACTTAAAACGCCCCAAATCAGAGTCATCCACTGGCTTTGTTTTTCACCATAATCGGTTTTGGTGGATGATCGGGTTGATCTGGTCATTGATGCACGATCACCAGGGGTGGGCACGGTGAACCAACTTAGACGGGGCGAAAACAAGCAAAATTTGTCGGGCTTTGGTGGTTCTTATCTTTCACCTTATTCAGTTCCGATCCTAGGTGGCCCGTTCCTTGACCGTGGTCACCTCTAGTCTCTTTAGGTATAGTAATCCGCATGATTATGTGCTTAATTGAGGTATAGTCTTAGATTCCATTGTCTTTGTTTTTCACCTTAATCGGTTTTGGTATGGTTGGGTTGATCTGGTCATTGATCCATGTTCACCAGGGGTAGGCACGGTGAACCAGTTCAGATGGGGCGAAAACAAGCAAATTTTGTCGGGCTTTGACGGTTCTTGTTTTTCACCTTATTCAGTTTCGATCTTAGGTTGGCCCATTTCTTGACCGTGGTCACCTCTAGTCTGTTTAAAAGGTGTTGTTAGTTGTTACTTGTTAGGTATAGTAATCCGCATGATTATGTGCTTAATTGCAGTTTTCTTGCCATTTTTGACAAGTATGTTAATTAATTTATATATCAATTAGAAAAGACTATCAGTCACACAAAGACAACTATTTACCATAGTTGTTTTTTAGCGGTTGGTTTAAATGGGCGGTCATCTACACTTGTCTCATACATGCACTTGCTATCAAGTGTTTATTTCCTGAAATAAGTTCCAGTAGGTTTAGGGCCGAATGTTACTAAAGCCGTCTATTGTATATGTTACTTTTATGTTTATCAAACCAATCAAAGAATTTTGAGATTGTTTGGGTCCTTCAATTTTGATATTTATAGTTATTTATATTTATTTATTGTTGTTTTGGTAGAGTCTGAGGATAACCTGATAATTAGCTCTTAAATTTATAAAAACAAGATCTTACCTCTACTTAATACACATACATAAGGCACCGAACATATTGTATACATATAGTATGGGTAAGAGCCAAGTTTTGATTCCCATAATAGTTAGGTCATCTAAACAAACATACTTAAGAAATCTAGTATATCACTTAGACTCTCTTAAAACTAAATAAACACTTAAAACAATCAACTAGCTAAAACTTATCTTCTAATAACTTGATCCACATGACTCCTCTGACTTCCTTTCGACCGACTGACTATGCTGACCTATAATTGTTCTAATAGACTTGTCTTTCGCTAGAGCGTTAACTCCTTAAGTAACTTATGAAGCTCGCACTAGAAATACTTTTTAGTGGCACTAACTAACCAACAATAGTGATAAAATGCTAGATAGTTTATGTCTCGGTAAAGGTCACAACTCTTGATCTAGAGATAGAAGAAGACATACTAAAACCTTAATCTACTAATAAGCAAGGTCATGCACTCTTAATTATGACCTAGAACTGTAATAATCATGTTGGCAATTTATCTTAATTACTAAGTCTCTTTTGATTTTACCTATTATTCGTAGAGATGGAGCCCTAACTCACCAACCTGAAAGCTAAGGAACCAGAAACAATAGAAACCCTAAATCAAGGCTAAAGCCATCTAAAATTAGATTCAAACCATAAATAAAGATACTCAAATCAATCATAATCAAGAAGTAGAATCCTTTACTAAAACTATCACTTTAATTAAGTACAGTCATGAACGAAAGGCAAATTCATAGAGGTTTCACATTGCTTTAGATGATAATAGAAAACTAGCCAGGCATGACTATGAAGATAGAAAACAAAAGTACTTAACTAAAAGAAACATTAAAACATTAAACTGCAAACCGAAAGCTTTAACATCTTGAAAATCTTCTTCATATCCATCCTCAAATAATGGAATATGGATTTCAGGGCTCCAGATATGATCTCTATCTTCTAAATCGCCTCCTAGATAACTGACTTCCTCTAAAATTCGACATCCCTAATGTTTGGTCGTCAACGGGTATTTATAGTGGAAAACTAGAGTTTTCTCGAAAACATGCGTAACATGTCATTATGGAAATAACGGGCTATTTCTTGCATACATTTTACAACTGAAAATCATTAGGTATTTTCCTCTGGTGACATCAGCACAAGGAATCGTTAAGAGGTAACATGTCGTTTCGTCCTTGAATTCTGAAATCATCTTAACTTCATCCGGATTTGAACTTTTCACCATCGAACCTTCAAAAATCAACAACTTATCTTCTAGTCATCCTCAAATATCTCGAAAAAAAAAACATATTTTTACAAGGAAAAATTGCATGAAATAATCCCAACTATTGCTCGTTCGCAAATAATAATCCCACCTTCCGAAATTGCAAGGAGCAGTCCCACCTTGTCACAATTTTGCACCTAACAGACCCTCCGTTAAAAAAACTTAACGACGTCAAAAATTGATGACGTGGAAGCTGATTCGAATACTGAACACCCATAGTGGGATGGAGTGGTTCAAGAGGTTGGGAAACAGACAAGGACCGAATGCATAATAAGCTTACATTTGGATAGTATTGGGTGAACTTCTTAAGTCGAAACCCCTTACGCCTATCTAATCATTGTAGATTTAAACTTGTCTCTTTCCTTCCCTTCCCTCTTGTTTTTCCTTCATACCAGACTTATATTGAGCTCCATGTTGGGTCCAATCAGGGGCGGATCTAAGTTTTTTTTCTTCTGTGGGTTTACTTTTTTTTCGGTGGTTGAAATTCTAACAACTAAATTTCAAAATTTTCGGTTTAGTCGGTTCGGTCAGGTAAAGGTAAGGTTGATCACCAGTGGCAGACGCATGATTTTTTTTTCCTATAAGGTCACTCTTTTTTTTCCTCTTATGTTTATCAATCTAAAATGATAATTCACAGGTCAAGACAGTGAGTCAGATCAGGTCGTGTAAATTAATTAAATATCATATGCATACCCATAAAGGAAAGAATGACAGAACCTCTATTTAAATACAGTTGATGCAACATTAAGTATAGTTTTATCTTTTTGATACAATTTAAGCCATCTTTTCGAGATACCCTTCTCACTAAACTTTGGCATGAACTCAACCATAAAAACATATATGTAGAAACTCAAATCTTTCGCTTAAAGTCTATTTACATGTTCACAACTCAAAATCCCAAAAGGGTTACTATAATAGTTTATGATCATTTTTAAATGTGTTTTACCAAATCTTTTCAACGAATAAAGTTGTGGTTAAAAACTCATTTTCACTTTCACCACAAATTCCAAATGGGTAGTTCTTTTAGCATCTAAATCTCTAAGGATTCAAACATTTGTGTGGTCTAGAGACATGACCAAAGAAAACAGCCATTAAAAACTATCGAATTTAACGGTCAATAACAACCATTTTTCAATCTCTTCCCCTATAATAGTCCCACATTGCATTTCATTCTATCTCATCGCAATCATCATACAAAAAATAAATAAACTCATATTCCATTTGATTCGAATAAAGAAATAAATGGCCGCCATCAACCGATTTGTTGTTCTTGCACTCATCTTAATTGCCATGGTGGCATACGTATCCGCTGCTGATACGGCTGCGGGTGCGGCAGGTGATGCTGCTGCTGATGCCGCAGGAGCTGCTACTGGCTCTCCAGCCGGGGCACCCGATGGAGCCGCTGCGGCTGGTCCAGACGGCGCAACAAGTGGTGCTGCTCCTGCTGCCGGTGATGCTCCATCCTTTAAGGCCTCTGCAGTTTATGCCGTTGTAGCAGCCATTGTTATTCTTGGGTGTTACGTTTAAATAGTTTTTTTTTTTTTCATCAAGTATAGTATAATAAAGAGTGTAACAAATGGACTTAAGGGTCCTTTGAAATCGGTTTTTCCCATATCGATCATTATCATTATCAATGTTGCAAAATAATGTTCCTCTTTGGATTTCAATTTTACATGACTCTTAGGATGTATGTATGAAGAAGAAGAAAAAAAAAGTTAATTATTTATAACATGTTTTTTATTTTTCTCTAGTTTGTTATGTTACGTTTGATATTGCTATAACTTAAAGTGGACTATTGTTCATGATTTCGAGATCAAGTTATATCGCAAAATATGTAAAACCATTATCGCATTTTCTTAAAATTGGTGAGAATCAATGAGGGAGTAAAACGTGTAAACGTATATAATTAAAAGGCGAGAGTATTTACATCTAGTTATAAATGGGCTCTCCAAGGGCGGCTCAACCATTTTGAAGGCTCAAAGCGAACTAAAAATTTGAGGCCTCTATTGAAACGTATATTGCTCTTATGGTTGTTACATTATATAAATTTCGAGTGAAATAAAACATATATATATATATATATATATATATATATATATATATATATTATATTGAATTTGGGGCCATGTTAAAGGGATACCTAAAGCTCGAGCTTCATTTGATTTATCCTTAAGATGCCCATGGGGCTCTCATGACTGGCATGTAAATTCACTATTTTTATAACAATACGTTTATAAAAATGATAACAACACCATGTAATTTTAAATTTTATATAAAAAACATGTTAAAAAAATTGTTATGATAACAACACCGTTTTTCATGTGATGTTATATACTTTATAAAACATGTTATTTTTTATAACAAAAATCATATGTGAGATTATTAGGCTATGTGTAGTGGGCGTTAACCCACAATTTTTTTTGAATGATAACGCCCCATAGACCCCCCCCCCCCTCACGCGCGCTGACGCTATGGGCTAAAATGTGGTAAGGGACGTTGTCCTCATGGTGCTGTTAAGTGGGGAAAGTTGGTGGAGGTTACCCCTCTCTCCTTTTGATTGGCTAACTTTTTTTTTATAAATATCATGCTCTCTCCCATAAAGCCCCTCAACTACACCACTTTAGCTATCAAGCCACTTGCCACATGGCAGAAAACGCCCAAGGGTGGGGCTTAATGGAGCTCGACCACTACACATAGCCTTATCGGTCAATAGACAATAGTTGAAATTAATAAAATCCAATAATCTTTAATTATATAATTTAATCATCTTAAATCATTAACATTTAGTAGACGAGATGGTTGGTATTTAATATGTGAGAGACACAAGAACACTTTGATGAGTATGAATGAGAGGATAACATATGACATTATTGATTTTTATTTATTATATAGTATATATAAAAGTTTGCAAACAATGTCGTTGGTTGATTTTTTTCAAGATCATTACGTTATAATCTTGATACCAACCTGATTACCCGTTAAACCTTTTGAAGTCAATCTTATAACCGATACATTTATTTAACGACATCAAATACTATTTAAAACCAAAAGGCTACCAAGACGCCAGATTTGCATGAAAATGAAAGAGAAATTACACAAAGAAATCCAACCCATGATACATATCTTACGATGATTAGAAATCTAAAGGAACGAAAAGTAACTTGATCTCACCACCAAGCATATCATCGACTCTCATGTTTCGATTGCTGAAAATCTTATCGTTCTTAGCCTTCCAAATAACCCAGACTGCTGTGAGAAAAATTCAGATGTCCACCGCCACCCCCTTCCGTTCAACCCCGTTTTGATAGGAATACAATCAAGGCCACCCGCCACACAAAAGCGTTAACTTTTAACAAAACCCACTTCAGCAAGATAATTTTAAGATCATCATAGGGCAGTAGGGCACAAACTTATATCTTCGATATTCAAACCTAACATCCTTAAGACCTTAACCGCCAACTCCTGAAAAAAAAACCATATCCCAGCCCATTTGTCACAATCATTATTCAAAGACACGTTCCTAAGTCGTAACTGTCTTTTAAGGCCCAAATATTAAATTTTAAGGCCCAAATACTAAATTTTAAGGCCCAAATACGGTTTCCTGACCCGACTTGACATCGAATCGGATCGAGCGAGGGTTTATAAGTTAGGTTTAGGGCAAGAATACTCTGGAAACAAGCACACACACACACACTGTGTGCCGATCTCACTGTTGTTTTCGCTTCATTTCGTCGATCTAAGACTCGATCTGCTGATAGATCTGCAAAGATGGCGTTAGCGTTCGACGAATACGGCCGGCCGTTCATAATACTGAGGGAACAAGAAAGTAAGAGTAGATTAAGGGGTTTAGATGCTCAAAAAGCTAACATCGCCGCCGGCGTTGCTGTTTCTCGCATCCTACGTACATCTCTTGGTCCTAAAGGCATGGATAAGATGCTCCAGAGCCCCGACGGCGATATCACCATCAGTATATATCTAACTCCTCTCTGTTTTTCGTTATATACGTATCTAGCATGTTATGGCTTTCATTTTCATGTTTGTTGTTTGCCTGACTAATTATCATATAGCGGTTGATCTCCTTTGGATGTTAGTTTGTTTGATCTATATGAAAGAATTTAGGGTTAATGTTTTTGATGGAGTTAACTAGTTAAGTGCAATGTGAATTAGATATCCGGTGGATGAGCAGTTTGTGGAGTTGTTTATTTTATTAGAAAGCTTTAGTTGATATGTCAAATGAGATATTTTAAACTTCAAATTTGATATGATATTTTATCTCTTAAGAGTAAAGCTGTGATCACTTATAGACAGAACATTAGAACAATGATGTTGTGAGATTTTAAAGCAGAAGTTGTACTGATTTATGGGATTTTGTTTGTTTTACAGTACTAATTGTTAATCTATCACAAATAGGTTTATTTGGTCTGTATTTTTTTACCTTCTAAAAGTTTGTGATCACTTATGTGAGAATTGAACCAAAGATCTCTATGTGTGCTGAAGATTTTTTAATTGGGCTATATTTTTTCACATACTAAAAGTTTGAAGTATCTGTTAGCTTAATTGTTAATTTTCTTACAATTTACTTCATTCCTCAGCAAATGATGGTGCAACAATCTTGTGAGATCTTTAAGCAGAAATTGTAGTGATATATGGAATTTTGCCTATTTCACAGTATTATTTATTATATTAATCTGTGTCAAAAAAGTTTAATTGGGCTATGCTTTTTCACCTACTAAAAGTTTGTGATCACTTATACGAGAATTGAATCAAAGGATTCTATGTGTGTTAAAGATTTTTTAATTGAGCTATAATTTTATACCTAATAAAAGTTTGAAGTATCTGTTAACTTAATTGTTGATTTCCTTACAAATTACTTTGTTTTTCAGCAAATGATGGTGCAACAATCTTGGAGCAAATGGATGTTGACAATCAAATCGGGAAACTTATGGTTGAACTGTCACGCAGTCAAGATTACGAAATTGGTGATGGAACAACTGGAGTAGTTGTTATGGCGGGTTCACTTTTAGAACAAGCGGAGAAGCTTTTAGAACGTGGTATTCATCCCATTCGAGTTGCAGAAGGATTTGAAATTTCTTCGAGGATTGCAGTTGATCATTTAGAAAAAATAGCAGATAAGTTTGATTTCAGTGCTACAGATATAGAACCATTGGTTCAAACATGCATGACAACTTTATCTTCCAAGATGTAAGTTTTGCCATTCTGTACTTCTTGAAACAATCACTTGTATGTGTGCCTAAAACAATCACTTGTATATTTAGTTTCCATTTTGTGCCGTTCATTCATCAATATTAAGATGGGTAAACTTGTGATTTCTAAATTAAATTGAGCCAACTAATAATAGTTACTTTGAAATAAGTACCCTTAAACCTTTTCACTGAAAACAACTTATTTCACCCTATAGTAAGCAAAGAAGCTTAAAAGCTTCCCTCAATTACCCATAACACCTTCCAGTTGCAGTTTTTTTTCTTCTGTCTTTCTGTTTATCTAAATTGAGCTCTACCTCTCAGTGTGAATCGCTGCAAGCGTAGCTTGGCTGAGATTGCTGTAAAAAGTGTCATGGCTGTTGCTGATTTAGAAAGAAAAGATGTTAATCTTGATTTGATTAAAGTGGAAGGAAAGGTCGGTGGGAAATTAGAGGACACCGAACTTATTTATGGAATTATTGTGGATAAAGATATGAGTCATCCACAAATGCCAAAGCAAATTGAAGATGCAAAAATTGCCATTTTGACCTGCCCTTTTGAGCCACCAAAGCCTAAGACCAAACATAAGGTTGACATTGATACGGTTGAAAAGTTTCAAACTTTAAGGAAGCAAGAACAAAAGTACTTTGATGACATGGTTCAGAAATGCAAGGTAAGATAGTATATATATAATAGTACACCTGGGAATCTTAACCCATTTACTTGATCAATGTTGTGTTGGGGCAAATGGGTAACATCGATTAAATTGTTAGAATAAACCACAGATCAAATCTTAGAACATGTGAAAAGCTGCCTGAAGTTTGATATTAATCCTTTAAAGGTCCTTAACCGTTTTTAAACGGTTGAACGGCTCAAATATAAAAGGTCATTTCAAAGGGAACAAATCAAATAGGGTCAAAGTACCCAATGTTTGGTCTTAATGTGTAAAACCTTTTGAATGAATGAGATTAAATTGTCGTTTAAACGGGGCAAATTAATAAAGTCAAAGCTAACAGATCAAATTGGTAGAACAGGTATAAAGTGAACCAAAGTTATAAATTTTACATGTAAAACCTTGTAAATTAATTTCTAAAAGATAATATTATTATTTGAACTGGTCTATATATAAAGAAATCATAAAGAGGAACCATATCTAATGGGTGAAAATTTGCTCAATCTATTTTTAATTCCTACATGTTTCTAAATGGTTTTTTATGGGAAAAGATTAAATGATTATTGGAATAGTATACTGCTATGGTATCTGTAATCGTATTTGACACATTCTTTTATCTATAAAGAAACTTAAAAATTTATACAAAAAGTTAGTTAGGTAGATCTGCTTCATTCTGTTGAACCCGTAGAAGAGAATCACATCTGACCTTTTATTGACTTGCCATTTTGCAGCATCTGTTGTGAAATGGACTCATATTGTCTGTAATTGGTTGTTCGAACTTCATGCTCTAATGACTTTTGACTTTTATCTATTCAGGATGTTGGCGCAACACTGGTAATTTGCCAATGGGGATTTGATGATGAAGCAAATCACTTATTAATGCATAGAAATTTGCCAGCTGTCAGATGGGTTGGTGGTGTAGAACTGGAGCTAATAGCAATTGCTACTGGTCTGTGCCTGCTAATTAGCCATTTATAACATATTTTGTTTTAATACACACTGTAGTTACTAATTATTTCTTCTGTTTATTTATTTATTTATTTTGTCATGTGAAGGTGGTAGGATTGTTCCCAGGTTCCAGGAACTCACAACTGACAAACTAGGAAAGGTAAATTTGTTTCATGGTTCTATCATGCTTGTTTGTAGATAAATGATTTGTACACAGCAATTATTGATGTGTGTACACAGTAATATTTTTGGACAGTTGTATTCGAACATCTCATAAAGGACGGAAAATAAGTGCTTTAAAATATTAGTTAATTTGTCTAAACCAATTTTCTCGTGTCCACATCACTTGTATTTTTAGTACATATCACCTCCCTTTGTTGTATATTATTCGGGCAATTAAATTTTCAGTAATAGAAATTTACATAAATTGGTGTTTTTCTTTGGTAAGCATACTGAATAATGTCTTGAGTTAGTAGTTATAAGGATTGAAGTATCCCTTTTTTAACGAGGTTGTTTACCACATATCTTTTTTACCCATATGAAAAAGTATCGAGTATGGTTACCAAAGTACCAGACATTACAACCAACCTAAGTAGGTTGCTATCTTATGACATTGGCTGTCAATCCCACGATTGACTCTATGAAACCTTTTTCAAAAGCAGATTTGTACACATTAATTGTGATTGGCATTTGGCACACATGGTCTTATTGTAAAACTTTTCGGTGACAGGCTGGTTTGGTTAGAGAGAAGGCATTTGGTACCACGAAAGACCGAATGCTTTATATTGAGCATTGTGCAAATTCAAAGGCTGTAACCGTTTTTATTCGTGGAGGTAAGTTGTAGGAATCATCTTGCGCTTGTTGCTAACTGTATATGTTGTAAAGTTACTTTAAGGACACATTAATTATCACTTACTCTTCTGTACACTTTTTTTCACAATCATCTAACCCAGTTCGGTGTTAACACAGCTGATTCCTGGAATATGCTTTATAAATTTATTAACAAAGTCCATACATACTCCATTTTTTAGTTACACACAGTTACACACATATATTTCTGCTTTTTATCTTGATTATTTAATAAAGTGAAAGATTGTGAAAGTGAGGGGTGACCAATATACATAGTCTTAGCACATTTTATGTACCTTTTTGTTTGTAGTATAGTTCTTTTGGATGAAACATTTTATGTACCTTTTTCTAATGTGACATAAAAGGCAACCTATTTAATCTATCTACTTAATTGTTTGGTTGGGAGAATTCAGGTAACAAGATGATGATAGAGGAGACAAAACGCAGTATCCATGATGCGCTTTGTGTTGCTAGAAATCTCATTCGTAATAACTCGATTGTATATGGTGGTGGGGCTGCGGAAATTTCATGCTCAATTGCAGTTGAAGCTGCTGCTGATAAATATCCTGGTGTTGAACAGGTACTATAAATAATCTTCAAAACATTCTTCAAATTTCCCAAGTAGTACATGTTCAAGTTCTATCTGTTTGTATGAAAACTGGTCAGTTCAGGTTGTGTTCTATTTGTTTTGGGGCGAAGGTTAAGAATATGAAGCTGCTAAATGAAATGTATTAAACTAGTTAAACAAATCAAATGCTTACAGTGTATTGAAATTCATACAAGTTTCTAATTTTTTTTCTTCAAAAGAATTCATGTTTTGCACTTCATCTATATGAAGAAGTAAAGACCCATTATTTTGTATCATGTAGACTATTGCATTTCTCTCGCACTCTGAATATTGGCGCTTAGTTTTTTCTGGCTTTTTACATGTACACTGTGGTGGTTCATTGGTATGTGTGAATGTGGCTCTCATTTACGTAATCATTAACTGAACACGCTATTTTTTTTGTTGACAGTATGCCATCAGGGCTTTTGCAGATGCCTTGGATTCTGTACCCATGGCACTTGCAGAGAATAGTGGTCTGCAACCCATTGAAACACTATCTGCAGTAAAAGCACAGCAAATTAAGGTATTTGTTCCAGCTATACATAGGTGTTGTAGTGGGACAAAATGGGCGGTTTGGGTAGTTTTTTGGAATTGAGTCAAAACAGGTAATGTTTATTGTGGTCAAATTCACTTCAAATTTTTTACGAGTGTCAAATTCTTTCTTTCCCACAATCTTTTAATTAGTTAAATGTAAAAATAATTACAATATCGTCTCCCATTTTCTAGGCCGAATGGGTTCAAAACTCTCCATCTAGTAAAATTTCGAGATGATAAGAACTGTTGCTTTGACAAGAACTTTAGTGTGTATATTAAAGCATATCTTGGTTTAAATATGTAGGAAAACAATCATTGCTTTGGCATTGACTGCAACGACACTGGTACAAACGATATGCGTGAGCAAAACGTATTTGAAACTTTAATCGGCAAGCAACAACAGATCTTGCTTGCAACCCAGGTTGTCAAAATGATCTTGAAGATTGATGATGTCATCTCCCCGTCAGACTACTAAGACCGTGGTTCTTATACCAACCTTTAAGTTTTGCTCAGATGTAGACATTGCAGCCATTTAAATGCTTTAAAACCTAGTCTTGCTTCGTACTTGTTTCCTTGTCTTGCTGTCAATTGTTTGGTTTTTGTGTTTGTTTTATTTTGAGAATAGTATGTATTGCTCTTTGCACTCACAATTCTTGATCTGTTTCTCATGTTCTGGAATTTTCAATGCAATTGTGTCAGAATCTTTTTGTTATATGTTTGTTCTTAGAATTCGTAATCGGTTTTGGTTTCTGTTTATATTCTCGATAGAAGTGGTTTGTATTCTGAGGCTGGAACCAAAACCAGACATTTCCTCTGTGGTCTGCATTTGTGTTTGTTTTGCTGGTCTGTGAGGGTACGCATCGGCTCCGGGCCGAACTGTAACCTGGATCGCTGGTCTGCAAGGGTGATCATCGGTTTCTGGCCGAATCAAAACCATGAATTTTTTTAAAAAGAACAGGATTGAACTGAGCTGAACATTCACGGGTCTAAGCGGAACTGTGAATGTTGGTTCGGTTTTAGCCGGTAGTACTGGACTGAAACGAAATTAAACAACAGTATGGCCCGACAATTATTAGTTTACCGAACCAGTAAACTTCTAAACCATGAACCGAACGTTAGGATCTCAAACATGCGGACTTGCTTCGGAGGTTTGAGTGGTTTCCATTTGTTCATGTACACCCCCTACGTAAAGACCTGTTTTAAATATTTAAAAAAGAACCTGTTTTAAAATTTCGTTTTGTTTCAATTTGGTTCGGCGTGGTTTTAACCAAAATGATGTTAAGCTGACACTTGAATGGCTTTATCAGGGCCGGTCCTGAGAATTTGGAGGGCGCGAGCTCGAATATTTGCCCCCTGTTAAAAACTTTATATAGTACAACACAAAGTTCTAAGGGTTTGAAACCTAGTCAAGCTAAGCGGCTTATCCCCACGCCGATTTTATTAACTAAATAAAAAGTTTTAAACTTACAGTTAAATTACAACATATAAATCATCTAAAATGATTTTTATTTTCTTTAAACATTCTATCAAATTCGTTTCATTTTTATCAACATTATTTTTCTCAACATTATAGTCTTCAACATTATTATCATCAACATTATTCTCATTACCATTACTTTCATCAACATTATTTTCACTAATATTATTGTCTTCCACATTCTTTCTATCAACATTTTCTCCACTAGTATTACCTTCATTTCTAAAATATATTTTTAAAGATCCTTAAAGATTGATTAAGTTTTCTTGTTTTTTTCTTTTTCTATTTTGAGCACCAGATGGTTGTACACGAGGGGTATGATATCAATGCCAAAATAATATTTAAAAGTAGAATAAATGAAACAATATCACCTGATGAGTGATGACTGATGTGATGTTGTGTTCTCTTCGAAAAATAATAAGATCGCCATTCGCAATTGATGCCCCCTTCCAATTTGATGCTCAGGGCTGTAGCCCATCTAGCCCATGCCCAAAGCCGGCCCTGGGCTTTATATATTGATGGTTTCATAATGTCCATGTAATCTTGTAGTCTGACATAATTGACTGGTTAAGTAAGGATCAGATAATTGTTAAGTTAAAATGGTTGGTTTATAACGATATCTTTATAAATTACACTAGTTTTTATATCCCGTGTATCGCACGGTTGAGATATAAAAAATTATGTATCGCATGGTTGGAGTTTAAAAATATTAATAATAGTAATAGAGTACAAAAACTAAAACTGTAATTGAATTATGTATAATGTTATTTACCAAGTTTTCGAGACCCGTGTGTTACATTGACTCGTGTTTAAAAAAACTGTAGGCATAATTAACTTTTAATTTAAACTTTAATTTAGTATTTAAAGAATTGGTTATTAAATAATTTAGGAGGCAATAAATAAAAAGTTGGATATATATATATATGCAAATTATTTTTTTCTTCAAATAATTTATTAATTAGTTATAATGGTGATTATCCATACAATAAATATCTTTTATTTATTACCATGGAAATACAAATAATTGATTTAATAAGGTGATGATTATCCGTACAATAATTATTTTTTTATTTATTGCCATGAAAATACAAATAATTGATTAATTATGTTGATGGTTATTCCTACAATAAATATTATTTATTTATTGTCAAGAAAATACAAAAACTAAAAATAAGAAGATATGATTTAGGAGGGAAAATTATTTTGAGAAGGAATGTGAGAATGACATGTGTCCCAAACTTTTTTTTATATAATAGTATATTATATTATATATTATATTATTATTATTATCCTTACGTATTCTTACTTTTTTATATGATCACCTTTTTTACATTAAAATCAACTTAATAAAAAGAGTGTTAAAATTCACATTCGTGACATACTCCTTGGGAAGGTGAGGTGAGGGTAAACCTTATTATTATAACCCTATCCATTAATTAGTTGATTATCCGACAATAACCGACATACCACTTTTTCAGCTATACTTGTTGCGTATGTAATTCTTTTTTGAACGGCATGTTTGACTCAGCAGCATTGCCATCTCAATTCTAAAGGAAACCCAATAACCATCTGACTGATAATCCAATTCCAGAGGAAACCCGGGCTTACACTTTCACGCCTAAATTTAAGAATTTGGTCAAGGGCAAGAGGTATCTAGTGAGTTTGAGGGAAACGTGTACGCTATATGGGTGCTGTTGGAGGTAATTTCAGGACCCGAATTCACAATCGTTGAGTTAGGGGACCAAAGTTGGTCTTTAGGGGACCAAAGTTGGTCTTTAGGGTTTATTACTTAATTAAGTAATTTGATTTGTAATAGGAAACTATAAGATAACTTGTTTTACAAGTTTTTTAGTGCCTATATATACTAGTCGAGTAGAGCTATGTAATTTGTGCAAATCAATAAGGTTTTTGAGAAGGTTTTTCTAATATTTGATTTGTGAATGTGTTTTTGTTCGGTACTGGCCTTGAGGTGCAGGGGCAGGCGGAGGAATACAACGAATTTTCGAGATTATATAGAAACTTATGTATGGATTTTTTAGTTGTCCGAGATTATATAGAAACTTATGTATGGATTTTTTAGTGACAACTAGAGGTGCAAAAAAACCCAGTTAACCGAACTGGCCGAATCGGTTAATAGCCAAAACTTCAGGAAACCGTTTTTAACCAACCCAAACCATGGGTTCGTAACCGATTAGACATATTTCAATAGTTTCCAAGTGTCGAGTTGCAATAAATTTGTGTCAAAAAATGATTTTTTTAATGGTGACTCCGTTGGTAAAGTATGAGAGAAAATATAACAATTAAGTTTGGAACTTGTGGTAGTGGCTTATGACTTGCTGAAACTCGTGTCTCTTAATCTTAAGCAACGTGTGTTTGAATCTTACTTCTAACGGTTTTTAATTTTTTCTACCCAAAAAGTGGATTTACATATTATATCCATTACGTATTTGCGTTCCTAGATTATTTTTCCTGCTTACATTTTGTATCTTATAGTACATTTTAAAATATATTTATTTTTAAAACTCAATTTAATTAGCTAAACCTATAGAATTCTTGCAACAATAACGAATGATCATGTTATTGGTTTTCAATTATATCATTACATGTTAGTTTTTTATATGTTAACATGTGAAATGTTAATTTCAATCCGTACGAAAATATTAAAAGAATGAGTGAATCATTGCCCTCTATGTTCTTATTTTGCAACAGATTATGTTATTTCCTTTAACAGACCTTAAATTTTTCCCGTAAGTCTAGTTAATATAAGGGTATTTTAGTCTTTCTACGGGTTAGAGATTATTAATAAGCAAGTATTAGTGATTAAAAATAAAAATAACTAAATTTTAGTTTTATATTAAAAGATATTACACAAAAGGAGAAAATAAAAAACAAAGTAACATCACTAGATTATACTAACATTATGGAACGGAATATCATATTTTTCTTTCACCGTTTGTTTCGCCTCTTCTAAAATTCACGTTCAGCCGTTCAGGTCTCTCTAGATGAATGATGTTCATAGCGATAAGTTATAGTCTTCCAACTTTAATATATGTTTCTTCAAATCGTCTTTTCTTTTTGGTAATCATTGAATTTTCTAATTTCAACCACTAAAAAGTGATCCATTTTCATTTTCTCGTTAACTATGTCTTTTTCTTCTGATTTTCTTCTTTGGGGTAATTAGTCCTCCGATTGCCTACTGCCCTACTTTTATTTAGATTATATTGGCATCGACCATCAAATGCCACTGGACTATCAATCATCTCGATTGATGATCGTTTATTTGAAGATCCGCCACTTACTTCTGATAACCTTTGCCATTTTTATGAACATTTTAACGTTTCCCAAGCCTCAATTAGAGGTAGCGTTGGTAGTAGCTATCCACAAAAGGTTAAACATTGTCCCTTTTTTTAATAATTTCCCTCCATTTAGTATTAAGTTGGTCGAAAAAAGATGTTTAATAATTTCCCTCCATTTAGTATCAATTGGTTGTTGGGCATGGTATTTTCAACATCCGAGGATTGTTTTGATTCATTGTATATGTTTGTTAATGTAAAAACAATTGAACAAGAATGGTGTAGAAAAAAAGATGTTTATAAGAATTTAAAAGGTTACATTTTAATTAATTTTTTTAAGAAAGCGACCGTTTAAAATTTAAAACATCCACTTTCACAGTTTTACAAATTGAACCCTGAATCTATAAATTATGTATTAGCTTTGTGTGAGAAAGCGAAATATGGTTGGATAAAGCAGAGAATCAACTTGTTATTAACAAAGAAGCCATGCAACTGAAATATTTACTCCATTAAAAGACAATTAAAAGACAATTACTTCAAGCCCCCCAACATTTTCCTAATTGCACTTTCTACCCCATCTATCTACACCCTTCACAAATCCTCCTTTTTTTTCTTCTATGTACACAAACAGACACCAAACTGAAAACAAAACACAAATAACTTCATTTCATCAATTCCAGATACTAGCAGTCATCATAGGACAGGATTCTTCTAACTGAGATCAAGCTCAACCCGCTCGGGTGCGGGCCTCTCGGTTTGGTTAGCAGCAAGTTCTACTCCCAGTTGACCTTTGTCGCCCGCCCCAAATGCGTATAACTTCCCGGTTTCCGTCAGGGCAAATGTGTGCGCGTTCCAGTAGATCGAGTTTGTAAGGCTGATCTGCACGACCCTTTCGTTAATCTGCTTTAATGATGTCACTAGTGTCGGGCTCATAATGTTAGCATGCTGGTTTCCCTGAGTCAGATTCAAGTATAAGATTAGTCGTTCGTCAAACTCATCTCCATACTGTTCAAGATAGTATAGATTCTGAGTACGATAGTTGTTTCGTGTCACGATGTTGTTTTAAACAACTCAATGGCAAAAATATAGTTTATAAATGTTGCCAAATGACTAAATTTGCCCTTCAAGTTAACGGACAAATTTTACCCCGTTAGAGCTAAAGGACCTTTTCCAAAATAAGTATGTAAGTTAAATGATATCTAGTGTAATTATATTAGTTAAAGGATCTAATCCATAATTTATATAAAACATAAAGGACCTTTTCTGTAATTTACTCTTTTAACTTTTGTAAAGAAAATAATGTAATTAACATAAATGATAACATACTATATATTAATTAAAAGAAACAAGATTTGTATTATCATGTCATCTTGTTTTAAGTGACTCAATGACAATTACTTAACCTTAAATTTCATCTTGTTTCAAGTGACTCAAATGGAAAACACTAGATAGTACCATCTAATAAACTCAAAATTTGTAAAAGATGTAAAGAAGACGAACCTGTGCATCGACATCCACAGTATTATGTCCAAGACTCGAAGATTCTCCACACCCGAAAGAATAAACATCACCACAATCGGAAACAACAAAAGTGGTATAATCCCCTGTAGCAACATGTATAGCTTTAACATTGCTCAAAGATTCAACCACTTTTGGCACCAAATCACATTCTTCGTTCCCATGGCCTAAACAACCATACCGGCCCCAACCCCATGTGCACACCCTGCCATCGGTCCCAACTACGGCGGCATGCCATGCTCCGGCTGAAACCACCATGGGCTGCAGGTTCAGTGTCTGAAACTGTTCTATCAATCTTGGCTGTTTTTCATCATTTTTGTTCCCATGGCCTAATTTTCCTCCCAACCCACATCCAACTGAGTACACAGACCTGTTTGAGAAAACAAGATAAATAAATCAATCTGTTTTAGTATGACACATTAGGAGGAAAGTCAACAAGGTCAAAGCTTGTTACCCAAACCCGTTTGATTCCCCCGTCTCGTTTCAAAATGTACTAATATATACTCATTTTTACCAATCAACCAAACACGTCGATCCACCCATTTTTTCATCTCTAGTAAAAAATGTAGCATGAAAAGCATAAGACCCAAATGTTTCTTGAGATTCACATGACAGACTAATTTTCACCCAGGCCCCCTTGACTCATCAGCTGTCTTATTTCAATATGAGTTGTTGTTTTGACCCAAATCTGTTTGACCCGTAACAAAAATAGGCCGCCCAGCCTCTTTTCATCTCCTAGTAAATAATGTAGACCCAGATCTTTGTTAAAACTCACATGCGACTACATTTTGACCCAAACATGTTTGACTCGCCCGTCTTGTTTCAAAAGGTCTCGTTTTGACACAAAATGGTTTGACAAGACTGCCTATTTTAAACATGTAAAAGTGCTCATTTTGACCCGAACCCATTAGAACTGTAATTAAAACGGGTCAATATTTCTATTTTTTTTCATTCTACTAAACTAGTGGACCGAAAAGTTATTAGACACTAAAGTTTCTTGAAACTCACATGCCACTAGGTTGACAAGCCAAAGCAAGAAGATAACAATATCCAGCTGCAATTTGAACCACAGGTATGTTTTCAAGTGGGCCCAACAAAGGGCGCGGTTCAAGGTCAGTTGGTTCGGTATGGTGTCCGAGTTTATTCTCGTTTCCCCAAGAAAATGTGTAGACCCTTCCTTCTCGTGACAATACAGCTGTAAAAAAGTTTCCAATAGCAGCTTGTACAACAAATATGTCTTTTAAAGACTCCACTATTTGAGGAGTGTTGACTTGTTGACTTCCTTGAACTACATATTCTGCTTCCCCAAATGAGTCTTTTCCAAATGCATAAACCTGCCCAGAATCACTGATAAGCATTGTCCGCCCAGCCCCTGCTGCTGCGTGTATAATACGTATGCCTACCAAAGACCTACACCATACAAAAAGGAGTCGGTTTTGGTATCAAGAAAAACTAAAGATGGCAACTTCCACCTATTAACAAAGAAAATGGGTCGATTTGGGTTACTTTTGATCTTACATTTGAGAACTCGTTAAAATAAAGTGGGTGAAACGAGTCACAAGTCATACACATTATAATATAAAAAATTCAACATTTAAATTTCTATATGTAAAAAAAATTATTTTATTATATTCAATATATATTTGAAAAAGAGGGATAAAAGTGTGGGGAGATGAATTTATACCCATGCTGTTTTGACATGTATTAAAGAAAACTCATTTCGACCCAATCACCTGCACCCATCTTTCTATCTTCAAATGAATTAAAAAGTACCCATTTGTCACCTCTATAGTAAAAACAGGTAAAAACTCTCAGGGAACAAGAATATAAACCTGATTATGCGAGGCTGCAACACCTCTTCAGTGGTGCCATGGCCCAACTGACCTGAGCTATTTGACCCGAAAGAATAAACGGACCCTTTTGAAGTCACGGCAATACTATGGCCCGGCCCAGCAATAGCTTGAGACTTTTCCCTTCGAGTACATGTTTCTCCGGCCAACAAGAATCTTAAAACCAATTTCCAAGAACCACCACATCTTAATTTCAATTCTTGGCGTTCTTCTAGAGTCATTGGTTTAAAGATTGCTCTTTTTTGGCACATATCAAGAGCTGCTAGCTCAGATAAACAGAGCTCATGATCAGGGGCAAAATGGGCAGGTTGCCTAAAGAAAGAACATGTGGCCTGCAAAAAAAAACACCATTTTCACAAAGAAATCAGCAGCACCATCAATTCTAAATGTTGGGTTTAAATCTTTTATTGTTCAAGAATTTAAAAGTGTTAACTTGCCTCTAATTTTGCTAGATCTTGTGGGTCAAGATTACAACCAGTGAGAACATGAAGAACAATTGAAGGGTTTGCAGACAATGGGAATTCTCCTGGCGTAGCATCTCCGAAACAATGTCGGGTTTGTCGATTGAATGACGGACTAATGGGAACGGGAATGATTGGTTGATCGGGAATGTTGTGGTATTGAATACTTGGTGATCCACTCGTGGAGGCATCCATGGGCACTGCTCAAGTCTGCAGTGCCCAAATTAATCAAAATGAGAAGATTTAACTGCTAGAAATCACATAAAGATATGTTACAAATTAAACACATCATCATTTTTTATTCTTTTTCGGTCAAAATATCTTTCAACTCAAAGGTTCAATTTACATGGTTAAAAGGGGTGTTTGGATCAAACTGGATGTGCGTTTTTACAAGGGAAACAGGATAATCCGTTACAAAAACACACATCCAAACAATACACAAACATCTAACTGCTAGAAATCGTATAAAGACGAGAGCATTATAGTCTTTAACCCAAAGCCTTATTTCACACAATTCGGAGCAGTGAGGAACAAGAACTTCTTAGTCGTAGGGTCTTCATTAGACTATATTCTCCACCGACTACAACTAGGAGGTCCAACTCATAACTCCGTTAAAGAAAACTTGATTTTATACATAAAAGATTGACAAGTTTTAGTGATAAACACAATCCAAACACCCCCATTAGTAAGAGAACAACAGGATACCTTGAAATATTGCTCAAATCAAAACCCCATGTCCCAAAAACTACAAAAAGCAAGAAGATCAACATCAGAAACAATTACTAAAGATACATCCATTGCATGAAAAGTTCAGAACTTTACTAAATTGATCAAATAATTCAAGGGAAAACAATTAAAATCCTCAGATATGTGTGACTGAATTCATGGAACATGATTGAACAAATTTAGAAAAAACAATTATTGCTTCTAGTGGCGAAATCAGTTAATCAGATGACCACGGCACAACTTTTATTTTTCTTAAAAAAAAAAAGTCTCAAATTCTGTGATATTCCATCATAATATCCCAAAAATTAAACTTTGATTCAAGGCATCAGATGAACAATGGTTGGATTCTGAGCAAAATCAAGAAATCAAAACACAGCATTCAAGAATCTGAAGAAAAAAGCATGATCAACCACACATACAATCTTGATCACCAGATTATCCAATAAACGAGTATAAACAATTTCAAAACTTCAAAAAAATAGACGAATATCAAGATATAGAACATGGGTAACCATAGTTTTCAATTAGGTCAAATAAAGATCGTACATTTATGATGATCATAGATCAAGCACACAAAAAAAGAATTACACGAAATCCAGTCAACAAGTATAATCCACCGCTAAAAACGAAACAAAAAAAAGATATACGATATGGGTAACTTCGAATTTCAATCGGGTCGGATAAAGATTGTACATTTATGATCAACATACATCAAGAAAGAATTACAAGATCGGTCAAAATTCATAGATGATCATCAGTTTTCTGAATAACCCACCGAGAAAAAAATAAAATTTTATCCGATCAACACCGATTAGATTGAAATTGTGAATGATCTTGTATGGATGGAGGTTGGATGGATGGATGGATGATTAAATAAGGGTTAGGAAATTGGTGTTCTTATGAAAACCGGAAGAATTTAAGGAAGATAGAGAAAAAGGGATTTTATTGATTGAGTGAAATAATAAAAAAGGGGTGGAAGATGAGATAAATAAGGAGCTTCTGTTGTGGATTGTGATATGGGGATGAATGTATCGTGAATGGATGGGTCAAATCTAGTTTTAGTATTTTCTTAAATAATGGCAGGGCTTCACCGTATGGATCACCAGGCTCGGATATTAAACGAGTCATATTTTCATGTTAACAGCTCGAATATTAAAGGAATTATATTTACGTGTTAAGAGCTTAAAATCTTATTCGAATCTGAAATTTTTTAACATGAACCCGAATCCAACTCAAAAAGCAAGTCATACACATGTGTTGGTTTTATATGCTAGAGTAATGATATTTAACGATATTGTTATCGGATGTGAATGAGAGTTACACACTTGCAATAAATATTGTAACGGTTAACTATTAAACGTATGATACGAAATAACATGCAAAGATGATTAATTAATTATAAAATAATTAATTAGGTAAAATTATTTATTATGACTAAATAATTAAGCTATCCGTAGTGGTAATCCCCATCTCTTGGGGTTATGTGTCATGTGGCATATGACGTGGAAATGGAGGGTTATGAGGTAAGGGTTGTAGTGGGGGTTATGATGATAGGGTTTATGAGGATAGGAGAACCAATAGAAAAAAAAAACATAGAAACTTAGGAGCGTTATGTAGGTAACGCCCGTTGATGAAATGGGATAACATGGCGCCCTAGGGGGGTGGGAAGGGGGTTATAGGGTGTTATGTTAGCAATTTTGATGCCTGTGGCGCCCAATACGGATAGCCTTATAGAGAACTGATTTACTGCTTAAGTTAATTAGGGGTTAATTTCGTTTTTTTTTAACGTCTAATAAATATTGAATTGCCAAGGTACTTCGTACGTGGTGACCCAATAACAGCAGGCCACCGCCAGCTAGCTTAACCTAGCCGTACAGAGCCCTTAAGCGCATCAAGTTATTTTCAGTTTCGGAGAAAACCAACCTGCCCGAAAGCCCACTGGTGGTAAAACCCGAACGCCCTTAAAATCGAACCGGATATCACAAGGATCACAGTCTCCTTTCATTAAGCCATCATGCCCCCTCTAAAGTGTTGCCCATATGAATTGAACATATGTTTCAAGTAGATAACACATGCTTTCTATCACTACACCACAATGAAAATTGATGGTTAGGGGTTAATTAAATGTGAAATTAAACGAAATATAGATTAATTGTTAATTTATATATTGATCTAATTGTTATATGATTACAAGTTGATTAAATAATTATCTAGGTCGTAGATGATTATAAAGATTAATTTGAATAATAAATTAAACAGTTTAATTTATTATTATTATTTTTTTTAACGACGCCTTTTTTTATCAGCGTAGGGTTTGAACCTTTACTATTTAAAATGACAATGTTTTAACTAACACAAAGATATCATCTCATAGTTACCATGTAAAAAATAGGAGGCTAGTGGTATACTCCCCCCCCCCCCCCCCCCCCTCCCCTTTTGTGTGTGTGTGACCCCGACGACTATCCGTCAGTTCGCCTCCTCATAATCCTCCATCTTTTATTGCCGCCATAGTTGTGAAAAATCCCGCCAAGCATTCAATTAATCACCGATTAATCGTTTAGCGGCCTTTAACCGATTACCGATTAATCATGTCAGTGGAGATTAATTTATGATTAATAATGATTAATCGCCGATTCATCTCTTAATCCCGGTCAACCACCGAACTACCGCCAAACTTTTTTACAATCTTGGGCATGCCGCTGCTGTCTGTTGCAGATTAATCGATTGATGTTGCCGCCATCGCCACCGTAGTCTCTTTGTTACTGTCGTTCAAAACTGAGGACCAACCACCTGGGTTTCGTTCTCGTTCAGTGCTCAGTAGTTTAACCACTTCATCAGGTATAACCCCTAAACATCCTATGGTTGATATCTGTTTTTTTTTTTGTTGAACGTTTGTAACCGGACTCCTTTTCCCATTAATCAATTTGTAATTGGACTCCTCTTTCCGTTAATCGATGTGTAAGTGGACTCTTAGTGGGAGATGCGGGTAATGACCAAAATTGGTTTGTATGCGCACACTTACGCAAACTCTAATTAAAGTTTTGGCTGGGTTGATTACTTCTAAAGCACTTGATTAACTAACACTAACTTTACTAGCTAACAATTAATTGAGTTCTTGTATTGTTAAAGGGTAATCACTTTAGGATCCGGATTGGTGAATTATTGATTTTGCTCTTCGGGAATTCAACCTAGAAATCACATAGACATGGTTGTGCTAACATTTAACCAACCCAACCAACTGATTGTCATGCACATACTAAAGATAGTCCTAGAGTCATGCAATTAAGGTAGTTCGGGAGTGGGGTGTACGAACAATGACAAACAATTGGAATTAATCAAACAAGCACGGGGAGTTATAGATTGTCATAGATCCAATCCCATCTAAAATATAGAAACCCTAGTTTAAAATCAGGAAAAACACTAACCTTCACCCAAAGTGATTACAAAGGAAATTAGCCGGACATGGCAAAAGTAAAAAAAATTAAAAAAATTGCCATTAAACTAAAGTCGAATGCTTGAAAAACAACCACCAAATGCTTGAAAGCTCTTGAAATTCGTAACCAGCCGCCCAAAGTCGTCAAAGATGGCATAAGAAGAAACCTGATTGCATCCAATTGGCTTAAATAGCCGAACCCTAGTTTTTGGCCGAATTCCCACTCGTCGCGTGTCACGACGGGCCTTTTGTTGCACTCTCACGTCACGCTCCCGACAAAATAGTCAAGGCCCAATTCTTCAACGCGCGTCGTGTCACGAAGAGAAAGTCTCAACCCTCCCGAAACGATCTGACTTCGGCCTCCATAATTCTTCTTACCTTTTCAAGCATAAACCCGACTGATTTCTTATCTTTAACGTTCAAACCTGAAACATACAAAACTATGCAAAGTGATGTGTTCCCAACCAGATATAAACCATAAAAACTAAGAATTAAGAATACAGTATAAAACTTACAATTGTATTAGTCGCGATGTTTGAAATTTTCAAATTTGATGAACGTGGCTCATTTGATATGGTAGGAAAACTAGTTAATAATGAATATTATGAACATGATTTTTGTCGTTTATGAATTTCTCTATAAATAGGATCACACATAAATAAGTGTTTATTGGTATTTTATAAGTTTCAAAATATTTTTTAAAATGAAAATAATAATAGTCTAAAAATTATTTTTAAATAAAAATAAGATGTAAATTAATATATGATTGTCATAATTCCATAAATATAAATAGATAAGAATATATCATGATTAGAAAACATGATATAATTTATAATAAAAAAGAATTTATTAGAGAATAGATTTGGGAGAGAAAACTTTTATTAGAATGAATCTAGTGTTGACATGCGTCAATAATTGTAATTGTTTATTAGAGTATATATATACATGTTATATTACCAAGAACCAAATCCCAATATATATATTTCAAAACCCTAATTTGACGTAATTTTCAAAGCATCATCAAAACTCTTCTTATTAATAAATAAACTTAGGGCTTTTATTTATAATATCATTTTATAACATACCTCAAAAGATGAGACCTTAGTTCAATCCCAATCACTCAATTTTGGTAAAACAATGTCAAGAAAACCTAAATTTTGACCCGCTTCTCAAATCAATACCAAACCTTCCCAAGCCATGAAATTAAATTAAATTAAGGATTTCTTAAAACACATTATTTTAGGATTACATACAAAAATTCAGACTCTGATTCAAACCCGATTGTTCAATTTTGAAGAAACTTCATCAAGATTCAGGAACCCCATTTTTTAAAGATTTTTATAAACCTAATCAAACTGCTATGAATCATAAAATTGATTGAGGACTTTTACGATACATACCAATTAAGGCTTGACTGCAAAATTGGAGCTTCAAACACCACCTGGATCAACCGAATTGCTTGCTTGAATGTTCTAGAGTGTTTTAGGGTTTTATAAGCTTAATTCATGAAAATAGCAACTGATATGGATCGATTGAGGCTGCTATTATAAGGGATAGGTGCGTCCTAGGGTCATGACACGTCCTATGGTGATAATCCGATCGAAATCGACACGTAATAAGGTGAAAAGGGGTTGAAATCTTATCTCGTTCAACATGTGCAGAACCCCGGTCAATGTGGACATTGGGAGTAGGCGAGTGCAAGGCTCGCGGTACACATCCCATACCTAACAAAGATATTTTAGTATTTTTACATTTCTGGCCCATCTAGTTCTGTATACTACACTTTAGCCCCTTGAACTCTTATATAGTTATTATTTTATGCCCTAAAACCTTTCAAAGCACATTTCTAATAATTTCTAATGTTTGGGTCACGTATAATGAGGAATATAAACACGTATATATGCTTATAAATCACGTATTTACTTATTTTCTTTCATGTTAATTGTTAAATATGTTTCACCTACCTTAATACGTCTTTCCAGTATAAATAGAAGCACCTGGTAATATCACTCTCTCTAGGTTCTCATATCCACACCCACACACTTCATCTTATCCGATTAAACACATATTGATATAATGTTACGTTAATTTTATCACAGTTATCCGATGGACTATTAAGCAAACTTTATACAATTAATATAATATACTTATTAGTATATAACTAAATTTTAAAATAATACCTATTTATTTAATAGTGATAGAAAAAAAAATCCTCTTTACATCAAGGTCAAGCTTAGAAGGACCTCGTTCGCTGATTTAATGAACATTTGAATGATTTTGCATCACATAAAATGCTAGATTTTCTTCAAACTTTGAATGTCATTGTTAGATATGGGTCAAGCTTAGAAGGACCTATTTTTTTATTTTATATTTTTAACTCTAGATTTTATTAGAAAGGTTGATTTTAGTGTAACAACACTTTTCAATGTATACATATTATTTAAATAAAAATAAAGGTCTATTTTGATGTCTGTACATTAATTATATGATTTATATTTTATACACACGTAACTATAAAAAACAATACAACAATGATACATCAAGGAATATTAACTTCTCTAAGAAAAAAATTGAGTTTTACTTATAAGTTTTAA
>JBCNJP010000008.1:71408954-71469614 GCA_039602395.1 Deinandra increscens subsp. villosa | reverse complement strand
GAAAACAGAAAATTGTTTAAATTTTTATAAAGTGTTCGATAATGAGGTAAATGTAATTGATATGATATGCAGAATCTGTTAATATTTCTGGTACAATTAGCTTATCTGAAAAACCTTGATAGTTCTATAATCAATTTTTTTATTCTGTACTTTTAAAAGATTGCTTATGGTTAAATCTTATTTCTAAGTAAGGATTTTTATGAAAACCTTAGTTTGATTAGAAAATACATATATGTTAGTTGACTATGTGTACGGATTTATTTATTTTTTGTTGTATTTCATCATGATGATGTTTTACTTTATACCTCACTGATGAGCACTTGACTTTCCACAGGAACATTTCCACCCCGCGGCCATAAGAAAGCTGATTATTGGGATAAATGAAGAAGGGTTTGATGTGTGTAGGGCTTGCTGGTAACATGATTGCTAAAAGGGGAGTCACTTTCTTATTTCCTTACATCTTTGTTTTTATAGTTTTATTCTACATTGGGGACAATGTAGGTTTTAAGTATGGGGATGTAGGGGTTGGTTAACATTCTGCTGAAATAAGTGACGTCCCAACACCATCAAAAGTCTGAAAATCCCAATTTTTTTTAAATTTTTTTTCCCTATCTCACATGACATGAAAGTACACCGTTTTTAACGTAAATCATAGATAATTTATTCGTGCATTATCGTGTCTACAAGTAGCAAGAATGGTTTTCCTCTTAAGTTTATTTTCATAAAAATCACATGATCAAAGTTTCTCGGTCGAGTCTTGCGAACCAACAAAACCCATTTACCTGACCTCCCGTGTGAGCAATCCTGAAAAAAATTGAAAATTGAAAAAAATATATATATGAGGGATGTCGTATGTTTAATACAAGTTTCTAGGTTTATGTTGAGACCGTGTCTACCCAATAGCCTTGAGTTCGTTATGGATCTTCTTTCCCGGGTCGTCAATTGCCCGAAGATGTTGGACTTTCTGCATAACTCCAACATGCAAAAAAAAAAAAAAAAAGAGAAAAAAAATAGAAATCTGAAAATTCAGTCTTGTATTGAAAGGTTGCAAAGACCTTAGATCAAGCTAAAGAAAATAAATAAATAAATCACAATGAAAATTGTGACATGGCTGTACGTATACGCCAAGATATACGTTAGGGTGGTAGCTCACACACCCGTATATGTGAGCAAACGTTTGAGTATCCCCCTCCATTTTTTGGTCGGATCCCATAACGAACTCGGCGGCACGATCGTATATATAAACCCAAGAAGTGCTTAGACATGCTTGACTTGAGCGTTCACTTCAAAATTTACACCCATAGGTCGAGCGAATTAGTGAGTGGAGTGAATTAGTATGCAAATGGTTCGCATTACTTGGTTGGGAGATTTATTGAGTTTTCAAAAGTTTTAAACTTGAGAGGTTGTAAATCCTAGTATTGATAGTAATTCTTGCGGACCGAATATGTACGATTAAATGTCTATGTGGTTAAATTTGTAGTTGTAGTAGTGTCGAGGTAAAAATGATTGCTTGGGGACAAGCAATGTTCAAGTATGGGATGTTTGATGTGTGTAAATTTATATATGAAAATCCAACACATTTTCCTTCAACTAAATGAGTTTTTATTATATACCTTCGAGAATTGGTGCTTAACATTATTAACTTAAACACGGGCTACAACGATTAAGGAATCAATTTTCATGTATTAATAATTTGTTAGTTTGAAGTTTTTAAGTGAACTAAATTGATTAGAAAATTTGTGGTTTTCTATCTTGGAGCCTGGCTAAACTATAATGAAAGGTACTTGCCTTTTATGCTCAACTTTGATACTGTAAGTTGCTACTCACTCTGCTGTTTAATTTGGTTATCCTGTTTAAAGCGTTTTTTAAGTTTCTGTTTTTAGAGTGAATTTGTTAGTTGTTACATAATTGCTTTTGTTTAGGCTATAGATACACACACCTTGATGTGATACTCCCACCGTCCCACGAGGAAGGAGCGGAAATCTGGTATAAAAGAGATCAATAGATATCCCGGCAAAAATTATTAACATGTTCCCAATGCTGAGGTGTGATTGTATTGCCTGTCATTTTGACAATTTTGACTTTCATATCCTTTTTTTTCATATTTTTTATAACATTCCGTACTATTTTTCGTTGCTTTAACTTTTGGACTGATAAATATGGTGTTTATTCAAATGTAAGTAAATGAATTTTTTGATCCTTTTTCTTTGGTTAATTTATTTATTAAATCGTTGACTAGATTTTTTGATGGTGTGAACTGTGCTCTTTTAGATGCATAGGTTTGTCAAATCTTTCCAAATGTTGTTCCATGTATGCTAGGGTCAAGATACTACACACAGTGGCGGTGGACAACTCCAAGGACAATACTCACTATATACCAATGTCTATTTGGGAACATAAATCTGCGAGGTATGATATTTACCTGTTTATTGACCTCTAAATGTTCACTTTAACTGCTGACTATTATGTTTTCAGTCAATTAGCAGTCTGTGTCTGTCTAGACGTGCATGCATATTAATCCATTATGAATCATTTTGTTTATATATAAGATCAAGTGCTTTTGATCATATCTGTGACATTTATCATTTATGATGTATGCAGAAGCTAATCAGGAACTAATAATGGCTCAAGAAGGGATTAATCTGTTGGCAATAACTATAGCTGATCTTGAGGATAGATAGACTCCAACAAACAGTAGCTGGAGCTGTTCCAATCTATGTGGAAATGGTAGTGCTATTTTTTTATTTTATTTTATGTTCCCGTAATTACTGGATTACACTAATTTCTAATTAACAAGCTTTGTTTTAGTTATAGGGAGGAAAATTTGCATATATAAAATTAGCATAAAAAGCAAGTTTTTGGCTTTCCCAAATTTCAGTTTACATATGCTACTCCCTTAATTTTTTAAAATAGATATAAGCTATCCTTGTGATTTCTAAACTTCTTTTTTCCTAAGACCATGCTACAATTTGTATTAACTGACTAATTTTAAGTTGGTAAATACCAAATTTCTTAACCCCTCCAATTTAACTTGGCATTTATTCTCCAAAATTGTACCATCACTTTTTATGGTTATTAGTTCACTCACAAGTGTATACGTTTATATACATTTTCATGAGTTGTGCAAAAACAAAGAGAAGAAAATTTATCGAATAACTTAAATATTGTCTGAAGATTATAGATTTTATTGGCTCAAGAGGACAAGAGGATCTTCGTTATCTGGAAGCTGAAGTATAAAGATCATTCACCTTGATACAGTTTTACAAATGGTTTACTGATCTTGAAGCAGCAATGAAATCAAAGGTTATTTTCTCCTTCTCTGTTGTTTTCTTGTTTGTCTGAGCAACCACTGGCTATCCCTTATAATCTGATTTTTTATTCCATAAACAGAATTGCTATATCTTATAAATCTGATCTGTATTATTCCATTGGCAGAAGAGAAGTATCAGCAATATGTAAACTCTTTAACTGAAAGGATACGGACATGTGATGGTATTCTTCAGCAGGTACACTTCTATAAAGCTCGTTAATTCTTCAATTTCCCAAGTGGAATATACCACTAACTTTTCGCTAGAAAAACATAGTTGACGGGTCACCTTAACCACACCACTTTCAGGTGGATGAAACCCTTGATCTGTTCAATGAGTTACAAATGCAACATGAAGTTGTAGCAAAAAACACCAAAACCATGATGCATGCGATCGAATGGCGAGGGTCTAATTTCCCCCTTAAAGCTTGGCTTTCTTTTCCTCTTTCTCATTTGGGTGTGACAATATGGTGAGATTAAGTTGTTCCTCAATCTCTCTAGTTTAACGCTAAGTTTCTGTAGATATGAAGTATTGCAAGCTGAAAACTGGCTTTCACTCGTGTTTTTGGGTTTTATTTTTCTGAAAAATGAGGATGCTTTGAATTTATCTTATACTTCCATGTCTACAGGTAACAGAGAAGCAGAGATTAGTTGAGTTTGCAGAATCCCTTCGCACTATACTCAATTATTTTGATGAGTTAGAAAATGTAAGTCTTGAACTTGAACCTCTTGTAAGTGATCAGAACCTTGTTCAAGTTTTTGAATAGTGGATTGTATAGGTTTTGAAGCGTTGTGTACAACTCTTTAAGCTTCAATGACATTAATTATAAGTTTTTGAATGGCAGGAGGGGTATTTGGGTCTTTTATTTCGTTTCGGGGTATCGCGTTTTGATGACAGCCCATACCTGCCACCGCCATCCTCATCATGTGAAGGTGATTTCAGAAAAAGATGAAGCCGATCTCTCCACACTCTTATCGATCAGCATACCTCTCTCTCCTCTCTGCCGGCGATTAAGTCACCGCCGGACAACACACCAGCATATCGGCGGCACAAAGGCGAACCCAGTCTCCGGTGGTTCATGGCGTTGAGGCGGTGAATAGAACAAATGCAGTCTCCGGTGGTTATATACGATTCTGATCATGGTGTTTTTGTACGGTTCTGAGTGGTTTTGGAAGCCATCCGCTAATTTGCTATGTATTACCTCACTTGCAACTTAATTAAAAGATTTCCATCATAACTCAGGCTTGCTATGCTGCTCAGGTTAGTATATCCATTATGTTACTTTTACGGTAGTTATACTGTTATAGCATGTTTGGTTAAGTTATTAGTCTTTGTCATCAGTGTTTATACTTTCAAACTATGACATCTAGAAACATAAACATTATAGTATAAACCTAAAATGCAGAACTAAAAACGAGCTTTGTCACTGGTACACTTCCTTTTAGATTTTGACCTACAATTTTCTCTTATATGGTTGTGTGCTTTCTGCAGGTGTTGTAAGGGAAATCTATTTGTTTATTCTATGTTGGATTTTTCTTCATGTTTTTGGATGTTATAGTTACTGATTTTACTCTTTGATGTTCTATTCAGGATCATTGGTGCTTTTTCGATGAAAAAACAAAAGATTGTGCAAAGATGAATAATTCGGGTGAAGAAACCGTCAAACCGATAATCCTATTCGGTATCCTTGCGCTTGTATCGGTGATAATCACAGCAACGCTCGCCAGTGTGAGGTTCGGTTCAGCTTTCTCTATTTGTATTAGGTTCGTTGATCCAAAATTCCAACTCTTATTTCAGGTATCAAGAAGAATCTAACACACTGTTTTTTTTGTTTATGTTTCTAATCATGTACAAATGCTTGAGGATACCCTTGAATCACTTGAGAATAAAATTATAAAACTTTAGTTCACAACCAATGTTAGTACAATATTCTGCCTTTACATGATGTCATTGAGTTGTTTAAGGATTGAGGAACAAAAGTTAGTACCTGCGTATGATTTTGTTGGACCAGTTAGCTCCCCGTATTTCGTTTTTATGTAAATTTATTAGATGTCATCTATGCTTATACAGTTATACATTTACACTGTGGTTTCATGTTGTATTGGATTGGTTGGATTAGCCCACTTCTCTTGAGGTTATATATTTTTTACGCAACTTTTTTATTGCCTCTTCATGAGATTTGGTTGATTTATATTTTGTGTCCATTACATATTTACAGTTTGTGTTGTGATGATTGATGTCAATTTAGTTCTTTGATCATCTGATCATTTTTGTGTTGATGGATTGAAAGTTTCTTTGTCTCATGATATTGTTTGACGTTTTCTTATTGTAGGGGTGTGCATGCACTATTAGCTTCTGCGGAGGTAGAAAGTACATGTTGTCCTATGCAGGAAAGCCATTGTGACAACTAATAAGGTTAAATGTGGGGAGACGGGCTAAAAGCGTGCTGAAGTTGTCATGAGGTATTTCTTTTGTGTTATTATTAATGTGTGCTATGTGCCATGATAGTTGTAGTTTGCAAATCGAGTAAATTGGATTATGTTTTAACAAGTTATTGAAAGCTAACTTCCATGAACCCGTGAACATTGGAAGTGATGAGATGGTGAGAATTAGTGGAATGGCTAAAAAGCCGGTGTGAGTAGTGAGTCGGCTGTAAGGGATGCTTAATGCTTGAAATTCAACCTCCTACATGAATTCTGAAGTTGCTAATCAGGTTCGTATTTGTAGTTTATTTTATTTGAGCAGTTTGTTTTTTTTTTTCCTTTTTTCTCATTTACATGAAAATTCGTATTTGGGTATGGTTTCGTTGCAATTATTTGTATGATTTGTAGTGTCTATGTGCAGAGATCTGCAACTGGAACTTTGAAACCAGATACCGTTCTTACCTTCTTTGTTTATTTTGTGCTCTCTAGCCTCTTTGATTAGAATCCCTCAGCTTAGTCGGTGTCGATTGCTTCCAAGCAGGTGTTCTTATATTTTGATACGGTGGTGTAGTTGTGTCCATCTCAATACAGTTGTGTAGTTGTGTCCATCTCAATACAGTTGTGTAGTTGTGTCCATCCTAATAAAGGAACGGCTTGAAACACACGAACCTATGATTTTTATTTTCTCCGTGTTCACGAAGAGGGTTTAGGGTTTAGAATGAACCATGAAGACGGGTTGTACGATGAAGCCAACGATGCTTAGATGTGGTGATACGTCTAATCGGAAACCATAGGCAAGGGTTGTTGGAGGAGTTAAACGTTGATTTGGACTTGCGTGTTCGAGAATCAACTAAATTCGCTCTAATTGAGGTTAGATTCTATGAATCTCTTTCTTGGGTTTGTTGTTATCTTTGTAAATGCTTCTCAGATTTCTGTTTGTTTGGTTCTTTGGCTTCTTGTGGTCAAATTTCTGTTTATGTTGCTGCTTATTTCCTTTTTGTGGATTTTTTAATCGTCCATCTCTGTTGTTTTCTTACCTGCAATTTCTTTTTGCTGCAGCTGTAGTAATTTGGATCCATGTTTTGTTTACAACGTGTTTTATACTTTTTTGCATTCCAATTGTATGTATAAATGTTTTTCTTAAGTTAGTGTTTTTTGGTTGCTGAATTATTTCTTTCTCTTCACATTGTTTGATTGTTGTTTGTGTCTACATGAAAGCTCATGTATATCCTTCAATTTTGTTGCTGTTTTTTATATGTGCTTTATGAGTTTTGTAAGTAGGCTGCGTTGTTAGGTTCGTGTAGGATTTCAATAAAGCTTATCTACCCATAACGTTTAGCCTCTCCCCGGTTTGAATGAAGCTTATTACTGTATTATGAGTATGTATAGCTAATCTTTGATGATTATTACTATGGTAGTTATTTTTAATATGTAAAATGGAAGAAGTTAAAATAACTTAGAAGTAAACATTTAAGAATCATCTGAGAGTTAATTTTATAATTTTAGATCTCCTAAATCATTTAGATTTTTTTTACTAGAATTATTCATACTGGACAAACTTTTTGTTTGTTTTTTAGGAATTAAGATTTTCTTTGACTGTGTTATGGAACAACCTCAATGTTATCTAACCCGTACCCGATACTTTAACAAGTGTAATTCGTTCCATGAATACAACAACTAAAATTTCTTTTTAAATGGTTGCAGAAAAGGAGTTGTGGAATGCATGACAATGCTAACAGATTGCATGCTTTCAGGTACATACTAATCCAATTGCTTCTACAACTCTTGTAACAAGTGTAATTTGTTCCATAAATACTAGGATTAAAGCTCCCACTTCGACCCGTTTGTGGGTGCAACAACTTGAGTCTTTTATGTGTCATATATATCACTTTAATCTGGTGTTTTTAGTCATATTTATAATTATATTCCAAAAGGAAATGGCAAGCTGTCTGCGAATTGGGCCACTGAACCGGGTTAAAAGATTACATGTCTTCACACGCCTGTTTTATGTGGGTTTAATCTTGACATGGTTCATGGGTTGTTTTTTATTAGGTGGTATTTTAGTTTATTTAAGCATGTTTTAAATAAAAGAGAAGTGGGTATAGATTGACCGAAATAGGGGCAAGTTAACGTTAGGTTGTTGGTTGAGTGGGTCATCATGTACCTTTTCTTTAGGTAGAAGTAGGCTTTTAATTGGTTGTGGATTACCCACGTTTGTTTCTGGTGTAGGCTATATAAAGCCTTTTACTTTATTGAATAAATGGCAGCTTTTACTTTATCAAGTCTCCATCAATCTTGTTTCATTTTTCTTTTTTCTTTCTACCATTCGTGAGTTTCTTTACAGAACAAGACTTTGTTTTGCTTGTTTATAAAGAAGTAGGCCTTTGAATCCAACATTTGGTATCAGAGCCTTATGGCTCATACCTGGGATTAGCAGACGGGTCAGAAAGCAGCAAGAGAGATAGCAAGTCACGAGTAGAAAATAGCAAGTTTGATTGAAGCAAGAAGGCAGAAAATTAGCAGCAGATTTGTAAGAAGCAGCAGCAAGTACAGCAGCAGAAAGAAGAGAAGAAAAAAAAACGCAGCAGCAGCAAGGTTAAGAAGCAGCAGCAAGTACAGCAGCAGAAAGAAGAAAAACGCAGCAGTAGCAAGGTTCAAGTGAGAAAGAAAGCAGAAGCAAGAAAGTGAAGAATGGCGATGGTACAAACAAAAGAAGCAGGTTCGTTATCATACCAAGTTCCGACTTTGACACCCACGAATTATTCGGTTTGGGTTGTTAAAGTCAAGTCGATTATGGACGCGTATGGCATACTTGAAGCTGTTGAACCAAGGGCATTAGGCGCAGAACCAGACGCGAAGAAGGCGAAACAAGCTCTAGCGTTTTTATTTCAGGCCATACCCGAGGAGATGGTGTTGCAAATGGCAAGTTACACCGACCCAAAGAAAGTGTGGGATAGTCTAAAAACACGGTATTTGGGAGTAGATCGAGTGAGAACGGCTCGACTTGCAACGTTGAAAAGGGAGCTTGAAAGCCTACGTATGAAGGAGGGGGAGACGGTTGATGATTTCGTTACAAAGTTGACCGGTTTAGCCTCAAAAGCAAGGGGTCTAGGACAAGAGCTTGAAGAAGGAGATTTGGTGAAGAGGTTGCTTGACTCGATGCCTAGGTCGTTTCTTCAAATTGTGGCTTCTATTGAACAATGTTTCGAGTTGGATACGATGCTCTTTGATGAAGCCGTTGGAAGATTAAAGGCGTACGAGGAGCGTTTGAAAGGAAACGAGAAAAGCGAAGACACTCAAGGTAGCCTGTTATTGGTTAGTGAACAAAAGAATGGTGAAAATGATAGATTCTATGGAAGAGGAAGGGGTCGTGGAAGAAGCTTTGAAAGAGGTGGAAGAAGTCATGGAAGAGGCATGGGTCGAGGTGATAAAAGCAAGTTTAGGTGCTATGAGTGTGGAGCATTTGGACACTTTGCGAATGAGTGTACCAAATGGAAAGGCAAAGAGGAAGAAGCACACTTGATTGAAGAGGAGGAACCGACATTAATCTGATGAAGAAAGGATGTCAAGATTAAGGAGGAGAATGTGGGTTTAATCTTGACATGGTTCATGGGTTGTTTTTTATTAGGTGGTATTTTAGTTTATTTAAGCATGTTTTAAATAAAAGAGAAGTGGGTATAGATTGACCGAAATAGGGGCAAGTTAACGTTAGGTTGTTGGTTGAGTGGGTCATCATGTACCTTTTCTTTAGGTAGAAGTAGGCTTTTAATTGGTTGTGGATTACCCACGTTTGTTTCTGGTGTAGGCTATATAAAGCCTTTTACTTTATTGAATAAATGGCAGCTTTTACTTTATCAAGTCTCCATCAATCTTGTTTCATTTTTCTTTTTTCTTTCTACCATTCGTGAGTTTCTTTACAGAACAAGACTTTGTTTTGCTTGTTTATAAAGAAGTAGGCCTTTGAATCCAACATTTTACCACCTCTAACAATTATCTTACTTTAATTCCCCAATGTTTTATCTATCATGATCTAATAACAAAAAGGTATTTAGGAGATACAATATATACTACTTATCATTTCTTTTCTTGCATTATAAAACACTGCGGCTGACTTCCAACTTATAGGAATCCATGATTTCCAACTTATAGGAATCCAAAGTGACATAATTTTTTGAATATTTGCTATCTAGAGTTTTCACAAAAATAACTGCATGAAAATCATAATGGCACAATAAAACTTAAAGTGATAGATCATGTGGATTGACCAATGAAAGTCAAATGAGAGGCAAGACCGGTTCTTATATTTGTGATATGACCTCATATTAATAAGTTTTGGATTGTGATTGTTCTGCAGCTATGCTCTATAACAGTTGTGAGTCACGTGTTCATATGCCTACGTAGCCCTGCAAATATCACATTGTTCTGTTTCCGATTAAGCGTTGCTCCATTTCCGATTAACCGTTGACGGGTGTCGTGATGTTACTCATTCTGCAACAGTTGAAGGTCCTTCACGACGGCTTTCTCTTCATGTTCAGGCTCACACATGAGGGTCCGGTGACAAGGGGTTTCGAGGTTTCGATTGTGTTGCGCAGTTGGTCCGTTTCCGATTACGGCTACGGTGATGCGGCAGTGGTTGGTGGCACTATCAATGTTCTTAGGTGGCTTCGCCACCGGGCGTTTTAGAAAATTCATTTTTCTCTTTTTCAGGTGCTTAAAAGGTGGATCTGTCAGACCTTTCTCTGTGAGTTTTCACCTACCTAATATCACAAAAAAAAAAAAAAAATCTTCATTGTACCTGTGATGTGTGTGGTTTAGAATTTTTGCTTATGATAGATGTTTATTAAGAAGGAATTCATTTAAATGTAATTTTATATCTGTTGATTGCTTTCATGTGTTTGAATTTCTATATCTTTGGTGTTTCAGTTTTAGGTATCAGTTTCATGCTATCTAACCCAAATGGGGTGTTGACTTTGTAATTTAGGGTTTCATATTGTAAATTTGTATCTTCAAATTGACTTTAATTTTGGTGTTACACCTAGTCAAATTTGTATCTTCAATTTAGGGTTTCATATTGCAAACGAGTGTTTCGTCCCGTCTTGATGTTTTTTCAAATCTTTACTTAGATTTTTGGTGATTGAACCTATGTTTGTGAGTTTTGTCATGCTCATATTTTCTGAGTGAGGTTGATACTTTTGACATTAGGATACTGTTCTTACATATAAATTGTAGTCAAATTTATAAAAAAAATAAAAAAAAGGTTGGCTGCTGCTCATTAAGATATATTAACTAATTTTAATATGCATGATTCAGGTGGAAAGAAATGGACATTGAGACGATCAAGTCACTACGAGAAAATGGAGCTGGAACCATGATTATTGTACGCATCGTTCGTAAATGGAGGCCGAAATTCAAACCCAACGACTTCAGTTATTTGTTATTTGCTGGTAGATGAAGAGATATGCAATAAAGGTATTACATTTTAACTAAAAGATTTAATTATGGATACAGTTCATGGTTTTTAGTATTCATCATTTGCAATTTAAGTTAGTTATACATAGATGAAGAGGTATGCAATAAAGGTATTACATTTCAACTAAAAGATTTAATTATGGATACAGTTCATGGTTTTTAGTATTCATCATTTGCAATTTGAGTTAGTTATACATAGTTTGAATTCTGCAAATCTGTCCATTTATCAATTTAGGCTTTCTTATTTATCATGGTTTATTTACAACCAAACTGTTAAAATTGGTCACTAACAAATACAGTCAAGAATGGTTAGAAGATGAAATATAGGTGTTGTTATTAACTTTAGTATGAGGAAAGCTAAGGCTATATTTTAAACTTCCATTACAGGTCATGTGCAGAAATACAATAGCTTAAGCAAATATTATTTATGAATATGCTAAATGCAAATAGAAGTGTTAGTCATGATCAGATAAATGAAGCCAAGTTTAAGTTGGTAATTATATATTTATCTTCAACTTGGACAGCTAAGGCTATTTTTCAAACTTCATATTTATCTTCAACTTGGACAGCTAAGGCTATTTTTTAAACTTCCATTACAGGTCATGTGCAGAAATACAATAGTTTAACATTCTCAACATTAATTGTATTTTAGCCTTAGTTTTTTTCTGCACCGGAATGAACTTAACTTAGACTTTGAGACGGGTGTTGGCAAGAAAGCAGATGCACCAAGTCAAACAAACAAAGTTGAGAAACTAGTACACCATTTAAGCTTTCTAGATGGAAATTGATGTCTAGGTCATCCATTCATCCAGCTAAGTTTGACTCTGCCCGTACCACCCTTCAGAATAATGAGCAACTAGTACCTCCACAAAACTAACTAATAATCATCCATACTTTCTCTCTTACACATGCATGTACATGTTATTTTAAAACAATGAAGTTTGATCAATGTATGTATTTTTCTGTTCCATATTGCAGAATTCGTATCATCCCCTACTTCATCAGCCACCATATGTGAGCTTCAAAGTTCAAACCATAAAATTAATTAAATAACATTTCTATCTTCGTATCTTTCTTATTTGCTGTGATAATTCCATATGCCATACCTTTTTTTTGTCACTTGGTAGTCCTAACAAATGATCATGTTTTATCTGTTTTGATTCTTGCATCTTGCTCATGCATGTTTCTTTTGTTTATGAATGCTAATTTGTTTGCATTTTCAATTAGACGGAAAAATCTGAGGTGTTTCCGCTTCATTTTAATGCATATACACCTCCTGGGCTGCATTCAAACTTAAGTGGGCCCACTGATAACCGTGGGACCTCCAGTGTTGTTCGCATGTTTCCATCGGATAAAGCAAATCATGCACCTGTATCTTCTGGAAGTTTTCAGAATCCTTCAAATGTGGTTCATACCTCTGCTACTAATTCAAGAACTTTACCTTAGCAAGCGAGGTAAGACCTGGGGTGTCAAATATCTTACCAGTGTCTCGGGCTGATGGATCACATTTCAGAATAGATGTTGGAGCAAATGGTTCCCCTTATAAATCACACTCCCAAGGTACAATTATTTATATTTATTTTTCAAGTGTGTTATATGTAGGGTTGTGAATCTGGAAAAAACTGGAATGATTAATCTGTGACTGAACCAGAACTGAAGAGATATTGTGATCGGTTTGGTATGGTGTGGTTTTTTTCCCAAATCGGATCATAAACCAAATACAAACTAGGTGCTTTGTGTTTTAAGTTTGAAGTTTGAACATTGAAAAGTACACATATGGACTGGACCAAGGACTAATTTCTAGAAATACCGAACCAAAACTGACCAGAGAACCGGTTTTAATTTATATTTTATGTATGTAATGTTAGAATATTTATTTATTTATTTTTATACTCCATCCATCCTAAAATATCTGTCCTCAAACAAAACACGTATAATTTAAGGTAAATACATATAATGTGTTTTTTAATAAAGAAAATGTCGTATCTATCCTTAATGTATTTAAGATATCAATTGACTTGGAAAGTTTACAAACTTTAGAGATAAGATTTATCAGGGTAAAAGGAAAATCAGTAACTAATAACTAACTACCATTTTTGATAGCTTATAGTTCTTTTGGGACAAATTAAAACAGAAACTTGGACAATAAATCTTGGGCGGGTGGGTATCTTTTATTACTTGCATGTTATAAACTACAATAGGTCCTTATACTTGTCACTTGTGTTGGTGTTTTGGTAATATTCGTGAACCCTGATGACCCCAAGGTATGTCATTTCACGATTTCTATACGAACTACTTCTTCTCATATTATTTTTTCTTGGATTTGGATAAGGATCTATGAATGTGGTAAGTAAGCTAACATTAATTGCTTAAGTTGGATTTTGAAACTATTAGTATTTGTGTTTATCAAACTAATTAATCCTATTTGGGTATTGAAATCATCCTATTTTGGGAAGCTCATTTTTGCTAATCCGCTGGGTTTATTGTTTTGCTTCTGTTTTCAGGTGCATCACACATTTGCAACTGCCAGATCTGATGGTGCTTTTAGCTTCTGGGAGAAAGTTTTCTTACTTGAAATCTTTTCTAAACTGTTTGGCACTTCATCCATAAAACCACTCTGAATACTGTATAATTCTTTTTCCAATCTCAATAGAACCCCATTGGATATCATATTCAGGATTATGATCATCCCTCATAGCCTCAATGAAATCCGATTCCAGATTTGTTCTAAGAATGATTTCATTAAAAGCCTGTTCAATTAAACCATCATTTACCTTATCGACCTCAGCTTGATCCGATTCCATCAGTGTGAAGCTCGAGGCATCAGTATCATTATTGCGTTCAACTATCATCAGTTCTCCCGTACTCATTGAGGAGGAAGCATCAAATGCTTGCACCGAATCACTATGAATTGGAAGCAAATTATCATGCTCATGTGTATCTTCAACCTTATTATCCCCTTCACCTTTCAGATCTATCTGAACACCACTCTTTTCGTCTTAATTTCATTCTCTACTTCCTTCGCGCCTTTATTCCCCAGTTTTCGATCCATATTCGGATCCGCACCGATCCAAACCCGTGATCTAGATCCGAGCAGCCTTTACATCAATTCCTTCAGCCTCAATGACGAGAGAATTCTAGAGAGAGATAGACTATATCTTATATTTTTGCTCGAATTGGCTTATGCTTTGAGGTTTGAAAAGAGCGGTAATTGAGTGAGAGATAAGGTACTGGGGCTCAAACCAGAATTTGATAGGGATGTCACGTTGTGTGCTAAACGTCCTATTTATCTACAATAACATTGATGAGAGTCACCAAGTATCAAGGTTAGAGAAAAACATTCTATAACTTTTTCATTCTATTTATATAATTATTTAGGAGTTAAACAAACTAGAAATTCAGAATTTGAAAGCGACTACTTATGAAAGTAATGACAAAGAAAACTACATTCTTTTCTTTTATCTTGCAAAAGGTCTTTGACTTGAAATTTAGGTAAGCACATCACTCATTTTCCCCTCTATTTACATAAATGAAATATACGAAGCTAAATAAAAATAGATATTTCAATAAATAAAAATAGATATTTCAAGTATTTATTTAGGACTTACAACATTAGCTAGGTTGCACTCTTCAGGGCTTATATGTATTCTACACGTATAAATAAAAATAGATATTTCAATAAATAAAAATAGATATTTCAAGTATTTATTTAGGACTTACAACATTAGCTAGGTTGCACTCTTTAGGGCTTATATGTATTCTACATGTATCTATGAAATCTTTTATGACTTTTGACTTCCTTTTTTATTTGTGTATATACTGTTTGCATGTGTGAAGTTGTCTTTCCTCTCTTTTGGACCTAGGTTTCTTTTCATTTAAAGTGTATGAAAGCTCTGTTTGCATTTATATCAGCATCTTGACTATATATTTAATGTTGATATGTTTTGATGTTTAAATTGAACCTAATTGTTTTTTTATATCTAAAATAACAGATTTAGAGTTGTGTACCTTGGCGGCTATAAAGTGACAGGTACTGTGATTGTGGAAACAAACGACGATACAAAAACAAAAAGTACTTTTCTGAATCCTCTAGTTATGCTATAACAGTTAATTAAATTTGCAGACTATGTTGTTCTTCCTTGATCATGTGGTGTAGGTCATGTGTCCGCATTTTCCCGCATAGAATGAGAACTGGAGGTGGCAAGAACCCCGCGTGTCATGTAACGAAACTTTAGACACTCACACCACTAAAAAACACACCTAACGTCTCTTGCGCCTACAGGTACCTGTGTTGATTTGATTTCATTTGCAGATGGGTTTATTTAATATGTTACGTTTGTACCTCTCAGCCCGTGTGTGTTCTTTTAAGTTCAAAGGTGTAAATGCAGTGTTTATTTATATTATTACAGCAGCTAACATCAAAAAAAGTAAAAAAATTAAACCCCTGAGATTTTGTCTCTGCTATAGCAACAGCACCAAAAAAATTTCAGGAACACTTAATTATAGAAGATGAGTGAAGGTTGCTTTGTTCCATCTTAGAACAGATTTAGACAAAAATGCCTAAGGGTTGAAACATGCTGTTTTGAATAATGGAGTGTGTTTAGATGATTACATGGTCTAAAAATATTTTGGGCAACAAATACAAAACTTATTCTTCTATATAGTCTTTCATGGTTTATAAATGTTGCTACACTAAGGCACCCAAGATTTATGTTATGGTTTGACTTCTTTATGGTCCCTAATGTTGCCTTTCAGATTTTTGTTCCTTCTTGTTGTAATTGTAGAGTTACGGGCTGTCTGCTGAGGTACAGGTATTGTTTTGTCTTATCTTTGAATTTCATACTTGCCCTATCAAATACATTTGTTTAGGAGTTTATATAAAAGATAGGAAATATTGAATGATAATGCACCAAATAGATAGCATGATTACTACCTGTTATTATATTTAATATATTTACTATTTCTAATTTTATTTTTTTTGAACACCAACTATTATAAGCACTAAGTCTAAAACCCAGCAAGAAGCTGGGGAAAGCAACAGTCAAATACAAACAAACAAAAGAACCAAAGAAAAAAAACAGCAACACAGCACCACAAGCCTAGCCAAAACTAATCACAGCAATATCTCCACGGGTACACTAACAACATAATCCATCGCACAATACTTTGACGCCACCGAACATTGTCCAAACCCCTCCAAAGCACAAGATACCATCCCCTAAGAGAACACCGGCGCAAAGAAATCAATAGCACGCACCATAGGCAGAATTTATGGGACTGGGCAGACTGATAACAACAACCCAGGCACCACATAGCCCACCACGGATCCAAGACAGCAACATGAAATACACATACGACCCCTACTCGCAGCACAGCAGCAGAAGAAAACTTCAAAGAAAAATACCCCAGCCAAGCGACAAATTAATTCGCCAAACAGCATCACAGGAAAACAACATCACAGGTAGAACCCGATCCTCCACGCACACGAAAGAAATAACACACACGACACGAAAAGAAACACCCATCACGAAAAGATGTACCGGAAATCGTCTATCAACGGAGACCCAGTCCACCACCCAAGACCCAAGTAACCCAAACAAAACACACACACACCGAAACACACGCCGCCATAGACGATCCGGCACGCACCAAAGCCCCCCACCCAAGTGAAATCACAACTAAGGCCCTCACAAGAAGACTCACAAGTGAAACACACGCCGCCATAGCCACGCAGCTTAGTGGAGACCGGGGGGGGGGGGGGACGACCGCGCCCCCCCCCCCCCCCCCCCCCGTTTTTTTCGGTTGTAGTGCTAATTTTTGCGATTTTTGAATTCTTTTTTATATATATTAAGGACCACCCCCCGGGATTAGGATCCGTGACTTGTCGCCCCCCCAAACTTTTTGCCCAAGCTTCGCTAGTGGCCATCTTGAGTCCCCTTTTCTCCTTTTTTTTCCTTTTCTCTTTTACTTCTTTCTTTTTTTTTTTTTTCATTTTTCTCCGAACCCAATGCAAGATCCAAACACCAAGGTACACCATAACAGCAACACCCACACCCCTTAAGCACCCAACCCATAATCGAAGACCAACTACCCGCCCCGACCATCATGATACTCCGATAATAACGCACCCACACAGGCCACCCGACCCACCCGCTCGACCTCCCCCAACCAAATATCACAATGACGCACATACACAGACCACCAGACACAACCATCCGACCCTTACCTATCAGACAATCCCAAAACCACTCCCCCACCCGAAACCCACCCACCCCCATCCACACCCAATGAACACCAACCACTAACACAGGAAGTCACCCACACTAAGCAAAAGCGAAGCTTCTCCATTGTTCCCAAGACACGTCCACCGACCCCCCTCTGTTTTTAATCCACAAAAAGTTGTTAAGTTTAATCTCTTCCAACATCACCCCATCCTCAACAGTCAACAACCCTTTTGTCGGGTATTCTCCGATTCCGTGCTTTCCAAATCAACCACAATGATGACAATATGGTACCAGGAATTAGCTTCCTGCGTTTCTTATCACCCGTCACCTGGACATAGGATTTCATTACTTCCCCAACCGATCCGTACCTTATATATGGGATCCTACACCACTGGAATATCAACCTCCATACATTCTCTACCTTAGGACAAGAAACCATTGCATGTGCCACTGACTCACAGCCCCCATTGCACCCCAACCATCCCATATTCACCCCAACCCCCCTTTTTACTAATTCCATCTAAACCGGTATTCGCCCACTCAACGCCCTCCGCACAAACACATTCCCATGAATTCCATTTGAACTTATCCCCAAAGATATCCCACATATTATTTATTATCATTATGTGTTTTTTAAAAGCATAAGCTTGCTGTCATTAAGGCTGTCTAAATTTTATTTTAATTATCTTTTAGAATATCTTTGTTTGCAAGCCCTGTTTATGTATTTAAGCTACCCCTCTTTATGTTATGAGACTGACCAAGTAGGAAAGATTTTCTGTTTTGCAAGTGGTTGGGGTTTCTTATGGATCTTAGGTGCCAAATTGGGATGGCTTCTTAAGGACTTTAATTTTGTTTGCCTTCAAGTCTCATTTCAGGTATGGGTTTGTCATTACTTATAGTTTTCTTTCTCAAGAAAATGGTTGAATTCCTATTTCAAGTCTCATTTGAGTATTACATCCATAGTGAGGGTTTGATATTCCAATGATTTTGGGACAGCCTTATGTGATCAGTCTTATTGGGTTTTGGTTTAATGTGTGTACTTATATATATATATATATAAATCTGTATGTTCAAAGTACCATTGTTGTTGTCATTAATTGTTGAAGTTTATATGTGCAGGTGTTGGATTTCATCAATGCTGCTCCTCCTTTGAAGGTATAACTTATTCCATACAACTTATATTTGCATTTTCTGTCTAACCTTGATTGGAGTTTCATATATCATTCCAAATATTGTTATCGGGTTATTTTCAGCCTTCTCTCATGTTGTTGCTGTTCTTAAAAACATTTTTGGGTATTAATATTTTCTCCAATGAAGATAAAACTAAGATTTACATCGCTTTCATTGAGTTCTGCTTATAAGTTACTATGTAAAAGGTGTTTATTTTTATATAGCATTATGTTCATTGTGAGATGGCGCATTCGAAACATATTTGCTTACTTTTTCTAGACTTTTGTTGATATTTCCTTTAAAAATTCGCTATTTGATCCAATTTTCAAATCTAAATGTATAGCTTAATATCCTACTCAAGTATTCTATTACCTGTTGCATCTCCTTTGTTTTATCTTTACTAGAACATTTTAGATCTCTGACAAATAACCTCTTAAATAGGCTGATATATAGTATTAACTGTCAGAATTTATTGAGGGGTTTTTTCTTAAAACTCAACTGATGAGGAAATTGATTTGGAAACAATGGATTCTTTGAGATCATGAATTGCAAAGAATACTTCTTGAATATGCTTATATTCCAACTGTTTGGATAGGATTATATTTTACTGTAAATGTTTTTTTACTTATTAGTAATGGTGATTATCTTAAATTTATTTATACCAGAATTGTGGAATTAAACAGCAATGCTTTTTACTTGGTAATGCTTCTTGAATAGGCTTATATTCCAACTCTTTTTTTTTTTTTAATTGTTTGAGTTATAAGTATCTAATATACAAGATTTTGTTGATTTTGTATAGAATGAATATGTTAGTCGTGGTCAGCTACGAAAGAATAGAGATTACTCTGATTTTTACATAAATTTGAACTTTTCATTTGCATCTTAATCATTTGCAGGTGTGTCTTTTAAGTGGCTATCTCTCTTTACCCTTGTTAGAGTAAAGGTATGCCTTTTGACCACTATGAGTTGCAAATAAAATTTGTTGATTAGGTTCATATTCAAACTGCTTCTCATATATAAGTAAAAGATTCTTTGCTAAGAGCCTTCCATGACTTTATGCAGAGAATAGGAATTAAGTTTGGAAAATGCAAAAGATTCTTTGGTAAGAGCCTTTCATATATTGATTTGAACCAACTGTGTCATAAATTCTAGAATGTTTAAAGCTAAAACAGTTAACATTTGAAGAGTTTATAAGTGGTTCGGCTCCGCTTTATGGTTTAATTGCCATTGCAAGGGGCTACACATGGGTGGCCTTTTACATGTGCTTCACTTTTTTGGTCATATAGGTCAGGTCTTGCTTTTTGAGTTGAAATAAAATGGCATTGTAAGGGGCTACACATGATTCAGCTTCTTTCAGCCATCAAACACAAAGCAAGACTAAGTGAGAATGAGGTTTTGGGGTGGTCCTTTTGAAGGTATGCTAATCTTATGAAATCCTAGTCAATTTGACAAACTCGGGTTTCTTTTTAATCAGGTCTCACACAAGAACTTTTTGAGAAACCATTCTTTGAGTCAGTTGCAAAAGCACTTCGTCCAGGTGGCGTTGTGTGTACTCAGGCTGAAAGCTTATGGCTCCACATGGATATTATTGAAGGTATTGTTGAAAATTGCCGCCAGATCTTTTAAGGTTCTATTAACTACACGTGGACCACGGTTCCTACATATCCAAGGTAATATGAACGTCTTGATTTGGGTTTATCTTATTTCAAATGGGTAGAATAAAAAATATTAACTAAAAAGGAAACGGTTAAAAGACGGCCAAAGTGTAAGCTAACTCGATACGTGTAAAATTTTTGGATGAAGTAAGTGTAATTTTACACTTCTGAGCGAAAAACCGGGGGAGGCCGGGCCCCTTAAAAGCTTCGCCCATGAGTGTAACTTTTTTTTTTAACAGCCGAAATATATTAAAACCAAAGTCCAGAGACACTACCAACCCAGCGAGAAACTAGGAAGGAGTGACCCAAGACCGAAAGTCCACACATGATAAGCGTACAACATAAGCGAAAACAAAAGCAACCCCCAAACAATACAACCAAATAAAAAACCAAATAACATAAAATTATACAAAAATGTATCAGACTAGTGTATCCTTATCATCTTCCAAGCATGCATGCCATTTCCTCCTATTTTGCCACTCATACAGCCACGAATGCTATGGATGCATCGATACAGTTTTGCTAATAGAATTCCTTCAGCCCCCACCTTACCATCTCGATATTTTCTTCTTCCATGTTCCTCCCATTCATTGGCTTTCTCATTCTCTTAATTGACAGAGAAGTGCCCAGCAAAATACCAAATACCTTACTTTAAAAGAACTTAACCATCAAACCTTTTTCAACCTTGTCTTTACTCCCATCCCTCCTCAGCTCAATTTACCACTCATTGTAATCACACCCAACCTCAAACCCATTTGCCACCTTGCTTTCTTGACCCCTGCCCCTTTTATTTATTTATTTATAAGGACTTGACGTTACCTCTCTTAATTCATCCTCTGCATCCACCATCGTCATCTTTTGTATTTTTGTTGTAACTTCCAGTTTCCAACTCCTTAATATGTCGAGCCTTCCCCTTTATACTCCATAATTCTTGTCACCTCCTCCTCTCTAAACACAACGCCCATCTCCTGTCTTTCTACCAATTTATATACACATTGATGACGCACACCCATGAAATGAAAACACACGCCACGAATGAGACAGCAGGCCCAGGGAGCATATAAACCACATAGCCACCCAGAACACACACAAATCCTCACAAGTATATTTCACCCCATTAACGCACACCAAACTCACACACACGTCAACGCACACACCCTAAGTTAATGAATCCAATCAATTGCCCCCCACCCGCAGTTGCTTATTTGTTAACCATCGAGACTTTTACATGCAAGTATTTCCACTAGCATACTTCGAGACCTGGGCCTTATGAATTTAACCCAGCTTATTATGACCAAAACTGCACATTTTGATTTTCAACAACATACTCCACACTTTGTTTGTTTTTTCTTTTCTTTTCACCCTCCCCATCCTTCTGCCACGACCCTCCTTCCATCCCCACCTCAACTCAGTATGAACCTTTGTGCAAAGCGCCAAGAGCCCCCCCTCCCCCCTCTAGGAATCTGTTATACGTCACCAAACACACACCCTAAGCCAACACACACAGAGACAAATAAGCAACCCCATTTACCGCGACTCCCATACCCCCGATAAAGCCCTTTGCATTTCCAGAATATACCCAACCCCCCCACACCCCCACCACCTCTTTAAATTCAAATTTGCACCACCCATCTCAACCAACCTATGCATTTTACCCCTAGATATCAACCACATAAAAGACAACATCATCACCTCCTCCGCTATTTCCTTCAGATTCATCTGTTTTTTTTATTAAAAACTTGCTCGTTTCTTGCCTTCCATATGCACCACATCGTAATCCTACATATTCCTTTCAGAAAAACATTTCTCAACAATCCATCCCTGACCAATTATCAAGCCAAAACAAAGAATCCCGCCATTCCCTACCTTACATCTCATAAGATCATGCATGTTCACATTCAACCTACTTATGTCTCCCTTTACTTTGCAAATACTTCTCCACGGACCACCTATTGCCTTCTTACACAGGAAGGTCAAGTATAGCCTTTTTTATTCATGAATTGCCCCTATCACTCATGCCCACAAAGCCCGCCTATCCATCTTATACAGAAACAACCATTTCACTAAATACGACAAGTTAGCGGCCCAAATGGACCCCATCCCCATCCCTCCATCTTTCCTCTCCGCCATCATTCTCTTCCATGCTATCCAAGCCACCTTCTTTGTATCCCACCCAAATAAAGTTTTATCGAATTCTTTCGATTGTGTTTTCTACTTTCACCGGTATCCTGAACAAAGATATATAATACGATGGAATTGGACCCAAGACTGATCTTATAAGTGTCACTCTCCCCCTAAATGACAACTGTCTCCTCTTCCATGTTGATAATTTATTTTCTAGTTTTTCCACATTCGGCTGCCAACTGTTAATTCTGTCCATATTTAAACCTAAAGGCACCCCCAAGTAAGTGGTCGGAAAGGTCCCCACCCTGCACTTCTTCTTGTATGCCATCGAGTTCACCCTCGACTCCTCCACCCCGACACCATATAGAGAACTCTTTTTAAAACTCACTTTTAAACCCGATGCCAGATTAAACATCTAGTATCCTTGCTAAATCATCATATTACCCCTTAAAGCCTCCCCCACAAAAATTGCATCATCCGCGTAAAATAGTTGTGTTAACACCGGACCCCCATTTGGTAATTGTATCCCCCTAAACGTACCAACCTCTTTTGCTTTCTCTGTCATTACATGTAAAGCTTCCATTACCATTGTGAACAGAAACGGTGAGATTGGATCCCCTTGTCTCAACCCTCTTGACAACCTAAATTCCTCCGTCGGACTACCATTTATAAGAACTGATGTGTTCCGAAACTCAAGCACCCCCCTAATCCACTTTCTCCAAATCCCAAGAAAGCCCATGTTATCTATAATATTCTCTAAAAAACTCCATGCCACCGAGTCATATGCCTTTTCGAAGTCTACCTTAAAGAAGTATGCTTCTCTTCTTTCCTTTTTCAACCGAGAGATGACCTCATTTACAATCAACGCCCGTCTAGAATGTACCTCCCTTTCAAGAATGCGAACTGAGTTTCACTAATTACCGACCCAATCACCATTAACAACCTAATTACCGACCCAATCACCTTTATAAATTGCACCAATCAAACTTATGGGGCGGTAATCATCTATTCTCGGTGGATCCTTGATTTTTGATATTAAAGCCATAAATGCTGCATTGCACCCTCTACTAATTACCCCATCCCTCCTAAAGCTCTCCATCACTCGGTAAAATTCTGGTGCAAAAATGTCCCAATATGATTTAAGAACTTGAATGTGAACCCGTCCGATCCTGGGCTTTTCTCATCTCCACATTCATGTTGAATAAATATATCTAATTTAAAGAACTTGAATGCCCCAATATGATTCAACTTTAAAATTAATATATTTAATTTATATTTATATTTATTTTTAAATTGCAAACTTTATAAATTGTCATGTTTTTATTTTAAAACTTTATTTGGGGTCGGCCCCCCCCCCCCCCCCCCCATTAAGTTTTTATTTTAAAATTTGTCATGTTTACCCCCTAAAACTTTTAAATGACTAAAAGAAAACACTTTTTAGTCGAACGTTTCAGAAAAGTGGACATTGATTTAATACAAGTTTATTTTAAATAACAAAAAGAAAATTTATATCGTAATTTTTAATAACATTTGTAAGTTTTTTTTTTAGGTAAAATGTAATAAAGAAGTTTAAAGTTACTATTTTTTAAGGGAAAACCAAAAATTGTATTTTAGAAATAAAAAAAATGTTTTATGCAAATAAAAATAAATTTATCAGAACTATTTTGTTAAGTAAGGATGTTTTTGTAAGAAAAAGAAGTTTATTTAATATGTAGATAAAACAATATTTATGAACTTAATTTTTGACGAAAATTACTTTCAAAAAATAGGTCGAAAATGACTTTTTTATATCTAAAACTTGCATGTTGAATTATTCATAACTTTCTTCAAAGAATAATCATATTACTTTTTTTATATATAAAAACAGTATAAATATTATATTTTTTAGATAGTCATTATTTTTATATATTTTAAATTTGATTATAAACCATATTTAGAATAAAATTGAAGAGTTTTAAATTAAGAACGTGAATATTTTTATTAAAAATAAGTATTTTATTTAAAAGAAATAAAAACGAAACAAAAAGGTTTGAATTGTAAACTTGTCGAAACTTAAAAGAGGGGGTGCAATAAGTAAAAAGAGTTTAAATGGGGGTGCAAATAGCAACACCCTTATATTTTTGTTTGTATTTTTTTTTTACTTTTTAATCTTGATTTTCTAAGAAACAAATCAAATGGAATAAAACTTTCATACCATTCATATCGAAGGGATCGAAAAAACACCCATCCCCTAAGGAATGCAAATCTTTAAAGATGGAAGTAATCACATTCCTTATGTAATGCTGTATTAAATTCCAATGTGCTACCAATGATTTTTTATGTAAAGATTGCATTTTTATGCAATTTCTATAAAAGTATCTTGCATGTTTACGTGTTTTACAACACCTGACAAATAATTGCTACAGGTACAAAGTACTAAGACTCCTTGTAGTGGTAGCCCTTGGGGTGATTGCTACAGCTACAAAGATGTAACATAAATGTATAAAATACTAAGACTCCTTGTAATGGTAGTCCTTGGGTTGATGTGGCAAGTCCTTGGGAAGGGCTTTGATGTTCCTTCTTGCCCTTTACAAGCCCTTGGGTGAAAGCCCTTGGTCAAGGGCACCCAAAAGCTTTCTTATGGTGGTCTCATATAAATATATTAAACATATTTTAAGTTAAATATAATTAAACCTAAATAAATATATATAATATATTTAATTTATTCACTAAAATAAAAACTAAAATTCAAAAACGAATTTATACTAACCGTAACTTTTGATTATTTATATATTTAACTATTTATTTAACTTTTTATTTAATTATTAATTTAATGAATTAATAGTATTAGATAGAGAAAAGGTCTTCTCTTTAGATCTAGGAAATTGATTGCTCAAGGTTGTTGCATGATGGATCTAGGTTTCATAAACATGATTTGCCATGAATAAAATGTCATGAGTAGTATGCATAAATTAAGATTGGTTTTAATTGCCCAAAATTTATTAAAGTAGGGTTTTAGGCTAAAGATAATTATTTTTGCAAGAAAATATAAAATAAATATATTTAGTTTCCTTATTGCTTGATAATTGCTATATGACATGTTAGGTTTAGATTAATGATAAACTAATCGTCGGTTGATGTTTGTAACCTATGCGATTTCATGAGAATTAAATAAGATTTGAGATGTCGTAAAATAAATATTTTTAATTAATAGTTGTTATCGTTGCATGTTAGATTTAGGATTGACCTATCTCATGACCTTAAGCGTACGTTATCACCACCATTCCATCACCAACGAGTTGTCGAGTCGACTGTGCCGTGAAAAAAGTTGATTTATTTAATCATTTATTTGATTATTTATTTAACTAATTAATTATTTATTTGTTCTATTCCTCTATTTGGTTTAGTTGTCGGGTTTGTCCTCGAGTTTATTCGTAACGTGTCGTGGTGTCTTTCTTTTTCTTGTCTCTCCATATCATGTGAGTATTCATAGCCTCACTTTCTTTTAAGTATTTTGGGTGCAACATCTACCGTATCAAACTATAAACTATGATTCTTTATTCGAAAACTACATGCGAACTCTATGTTTTTATTGTGTGTTCTTATATGTTATATTGTGTGGTTATTTGTGTTATGTGGTGATCAAGCTCAATCTCATGTTCATACTCACGTGACATTAGTTGTAAAAAGTCGGGGTTACGGTAATAGACCTATTGGCCTGACAGGCCCACTTGGCATGTCTCGCGTGTGGCGCCTTGTGATTGAAAACCTTAAGGTCATTGTTAGGTACACCATGGTGTACACAATTACACTTGCATGTTTACGTGTTTTACAACACCTCACAAATATTTGCTACAGCTACAAAGATGTAACATAAAGGTACAAAGTACTAAGATTCCTTGTAATGGTAGCCATTGGGGTGATTGCTACAGCTACAAAGATATAACATAAAGGTATAAAGTACTAAGACTCCTTGTAATGGTAGTCCTTGGGAAGGGCTTTGATGTTCCTTCTTGCCCTTTACAAGCCCTTGGGTGAAAGCCCTTGGTCAAGGACACCCAAAAGCTTTTTTATGGTGGTCTCATATAAATATATTAAACATATTTTAAGTTAAATATAATTAAACCTAAATAAATATATATAATATATTTAATTTATTCACTAAAATAAAAACTAAAATTCAAAAACGAATTTATACTAACCGTAACTTTTGATTATTTATATATTTAACTATTTATTTAACTTTTTATTTAATTATTAATTTAATGAATTAATAGTATTAGATAGAGAAAAGGTCTTCTCTTTATATATAACTTATAATTTAATTATATTATAAAATAAATAAAATACATAATATACTTAATTTATATAATAAAATAAACACCCAAATTTAATAAAAAAAAATGTTTTAAAAATATTTTCCGTTTAAATAAAAAAGTTGTTTTTTAAACTAGTGATAACTTTTTGAAAAAATATCTTTCACTATTAATTTCATAAAAAAGTATAAATAAATATAAATAAAACTTAAAACTAATTAAAATTAAAAATAATCGATTGATTTTTTTTAATTTAATTAGTTTTAAGTTAATTATCTAGTTATTTATTAAACCTAATTATCTAGTTATTTATTCTAATCATTTAATTAATTAATTATTTAATTTTTATTATAATTATTAATTTAATGAATTAATATTATCAGATAAAATATATAATAAATTAATATATTAGATAAAAGAAATGATGATGTGGAAATCAAAGTAAGTTTGTCGGAAAAACTTTGTTGGGGCCAAAAACAGTTTGTTGGTCTCACTGTTGCGGACAGTCTAAGACCACATGCATCGGAAGCCCGTGGATGCAGCCTGTAGCCGATGTGGAGTTGCCTGTCAGAGACGCGTCGATGTTGGTTGTGGGCTTTAGCCCGTGGTGACGTGGAGATACCAGCCCTTGGTCAAGGGCTTAACTTGCTGGTCCCACTTTCCAATTTTCCTTTTTTTTTAAAGATAATAATTACTTTATTCCTTTATTTTTATTTATTTAATTAAGTAATGGCTAATTTTTTAATTTATTTTTATTTATTTAATTAAGTAATGGCTAATTTTTTTTTGTCTGTTCCTAACGTCTTTTTTATTTTATTTTAAAGTTATATAAATACAACACACAATCTGAAACAATCTCACACTTAAAATTCAAAAATTCATCTTCTTTCTCACATACGACGAAGATGATCAAAATCAAACCCGATAAGGGAGAAATACCATATACCATGATTATGTTTATTTTATGTATTTCTGTTGTTATAATTTAGGTTTAATTTATGTATTTCTGTTGTAATTTAGGTTTAATTAAGTGTATGTTTAATATTGTTTTTTAGGTTTAGTTAGGTGTATGTTTAATATTATTTAATATTAATAATTATGTTTAATATTGTTTAATATTAATTATGTTTCATATTAAATAAGTTTAATGTTAATTAAGTTTAAATTATAGATTACTTTTTTTAATTAATTTTTTAAATAAATTTTATGGAATAAAAGAAATAATTACCTATATAAGTATTAATTTATTTTATAAAAACACTACCTTTTGTATATGTATCGCACGGTTAAGGTTAAAAAAATCTAATAATATTGATAGAGGACAGAAAATGAAACTTGTATAAAAGAAAAAAACTATCAAAGTAAATAATTGATAAATTATATAATAAATAAAACTGTTATGGAACTGTTAAACTGTAATTCAATAAACTATATTATATATTTAATTTAGTAATTATATAATTGCTATTAAATAATTTAGAAGGCAATATATAAAAAGTTGTATATATATATAGAGAGAGATGATCATTTGAGAACTAAATGGTTTTGAGATCTTTTGAAAACCATTCTGAGTCACTAGTTATATATAAGGAAACCCCCCCCCCCCCCCCAATGAATCTGAGTGGCCCCCCTTGAAAATTAGTGGCCCAGAATGATTCTCAAAAGTTCTCACAATCAATTGGTTCTCATTTGAACCTAACCCTATATATATATATATATATATATATATATATATATATATCCAAAACTTTTTTTTTAATACAATTAAGATTATTTTTCTTAATATAATTAATTAATTATGATGTTGATTATCCCTGTAATAAATATATTTTATTTTTTGTCATGAAAATACAAATAATTGATTAATCAGAGTGGTGATTATCCATACAATAAATATTTTTTTTATATACTGTGATGGAATTACAAGAACTAAAAATAAGAGGGATGATTTGGGAGAAAATTATATGAGATGGAACATGAGAATGAAATATGTCCCAAATCTTTTCTTTTACATAATAGTATGAAGTATATGAAGTATGATAAAAGAAAATAGTGATGTGGAAATAAAGAGAAGTTTGTGGGAAGGGCCGTAGAAAAACTGATGTGACATGGTGACGAGACAACTCTTGAGAAGGGCTGTTTCAATTACAAAGTCAGTTAAGGTGTTGTTTCCCTTGAGGTCAATAGTATATCCCATACAGAAGAGTATACTATTTACTATTTCTTTCTATAGTAAACTTAATGAGAACAAACTAATACTAAACTATGAAAAAAACCCTTAGAAACAAAGATAGTTCCATCATAATTCATTTCATATATTTCCTTTCATGGCTGTGTTTATGAACATGAACCTACATCATTCATAAACAATGCCACCTCAATTATCGATTCATGCCTGTTCGCTTTGAGTTGTTTTTTTTTTTTATAAATAATGTTATTATGATGAGTTGCATGTTTTCCATTTAAATAAAATAGATATTCTTTTAGCACATTTGGCATATTTAATTTAGATCCAGAATTACATTTTTAGATACCTAATTAACTTAGGCCCTAGCTATATTCAATAACCATTTTGCTAAAAAAAACAGGATTCTCATGGTCGTTTGGGGCCAAACTGGTTGTGGGTGGGCCGTTTTAGGTTTTTTTTAATTTTTATTTATATATTACAAAACCACATTCTCTCCCTTGAATTTTAAGGGGTCGTTTTGGCCCAAACGACCTATTAAAAAAAATCCCAAACGGTCAGTTTGGCCCCAAACGACCCGTGCGGATCCTGTTTTTTTTTTAGCAAATATAATTGTTTATTTATAATTACCAATTTAGAAAACAATCAATTAAGACTAATTACCAATTTTGTCAAAACTAAATTTTCATTTTGAAAATTTGATATAATTAATGTGGATTTGATTAATTTACTGATCAATAATTTTAGTCATTTGCGAAAAGTTAAATTAGGTCATTATATTTATCTAATATTATAAATTTATATACACGGTTACTAACCTAGGGTATTATAAGATAGTTAAAATGTACGTTATTTAACTACACGGCCATCGAATGAGTTACAACAAATGTTCTTTCTTGTATTGAACAGTTACAAATAACTAATGTATTAATTACTTAATTATGAGAGAGAAAACAATATAATCCTAACGACAATTTATAAGTTACTTATAAAGAACTCTACCGGAAGAGGAGGTAGTTTTTACCCCATGTGGTCCCATAAGAAGGTTTGGAGATAACTTTAGAAGGGGGTGTCTTGATTTTCACGAAGGTCTGAGTAATTGACTTTGGACATAGCTACTAATTATGCAGGCCTGATTACCTTGTATTTCCCGACATTCTTTTCTTGTTTATTCCTTTTTTTTTCTTGAGTTTCGGAGAAACTTATGTGTCTCATTTCTATCAAAATCCACTTCGACACATTTGCATGCATGCCATGAGCCGAGATATGTACGTAATACCCAGATGTTTCTTTCTCTCTCTTCTTCTCCCTTTATCTTTTCTCATCTTTCTCTCTCTAAAATCCACCACCACCTTTCTAAACAAACCACCCATCTCCGGTGGTACCACCCTCAAGATCCGACCCGTTTACACCTCCTACGAAAGCTACATCCACCACCAGCTCCACAAAACCACCAACCCGAAACTCCGAAAAATATGGACCACCCGAGACTGGGACCGAAAGATCCGGGTCTTCTCACAATTCTTTTCGGATCTAAAGCACAAAAAACTCATATCTAACACCTCTAAAGCCCTTTGTGTCGGAGCCCGGGTCGGGCAGGAGGTGGAGGCTTTGAAACGGGTCGGGGTGCGGGATTCGGTCGGGTTAGATCTGGTTCCGTACCCGCCGCTTGTGATCCGGGGTGACTTTCATTATCAGCCGTTCGATGATGAGACGTTTGACTTTGAGTTTTCGAATGTGTTTGACCACGCGCTGTATCCGGAGAGGTTTGTGGGGGAGATCCAACGGACGTTGAAGGTGGGTGGGGTGTGTGTGTTACACGTGGCGTTGGATAGACGGTCGGATAAGTATTCGGCTAATGATTTGTATAGCGTTGAGCCGTTGATTGAGATGTTTAACGGGTCGGATTTTGTTTTTTCGAGGAAGGTTGACGGGTTCGGGTTGGATACCGAAGTTGTGTTTAGGAAAAGGAAGCCTATCCATCGGTTATGATTTTTTTTTACCCTTTTTAATCTCTTATTCTACTTCATTTTTCACCCTTTTAATTTGTGATATTTTAAATACAAATTGACTATAATATTATCAAATTTTAGGTAATTTAAAAGGCAATACGTGAACCGTTTTAAAGAAAAAGAACGGTAGTTTAAACAAGTTAAGAACTTTATACTATGCTTCCTCAACAAAGAAGAATTTAAATTATTAAAAGATAAGATGAATTCAGAACCATTTTAATTATACATATAGCAGACAGAATTCCAGTGTCTAATGGGGACCTCACAATGGATTTAAGCATTAATCTACAAAAAAAAAAGATATATATATATATATATATATATATATATATATATATATAAATTTTTCTAATCTATTTGGAACATAAAAATGACTAAATAAGATGAAAAAAGAAAAAAATTACCGATCAAAAAAAGAAAGAAGTGTAAAAAATGCAGGATCATACCCTATTTCTATTGAGTTCAACTTATGGCGGAAATAGAAAGAAAAAGAGAGCGAATGAAGAGAAATTGTGTTCAAGAGATTTATTTTTGTAAGGAATTGGTAGGGTGTAAACGAGTCGAGCCGAGCCCGAGCTCGGCTCGTTTAAATTTAAGAGAGCTCGAGCTCGAGTTCGGCTCGATTCAAGCTACATTTCTGAAACTCGAGCTCGACTCGTCAAGAATTATTTAAGCTCGAGCTCGGCTCGTTTATTACTAATTATTATTTTTTATATACTTTTATATTTAAATTTGTATATATTTAGAATTATATTTTTTTATATAGAAAATAATACATATTATATACTTATTTTATCATAATTTTATGTATAATAATCATTATTTTTTAAATATATTTAAAATTTAAATAAATCTATACTGTATAAATAAAAGCTCGTTAAGACTCGCGAGCTGGCTCGAGCTCGATATGTAAAGCTCGGGCTTGAGCTTGTTTATTAAACGAGCCATATTTCAAAGTTCGAGTTCGGCTCGAGCTCGTTAAGGCTCAGGCTTATTTCGAGTTTTTTATCGAGTCAATCTCGAATAGTTTATGAGCGGTTTGCTCATTTACATCCTAGGAATTGGAGAGAAAGAGTGAGAAATTACATAAAAAATGATGTATATCTTTCCTTTCAAATTAGAGAGATTTTAAGAGAAAACAATGAAATGAATTTATATTATTCATAACTTATCATAAAATGATCTATCTTTTTCGTTTTGTAAAACTCTTAAATATTAAATTATATTATCTCTTTTATTTACATTTTTTTTTCCTTTCTCTTCTTAGTTAATTTTCTTCTCTTTCCTTTTGTTATTAAACTCGGAATGGATACCAAAAAAGTTGAGTTGGACTTTTTTTTTATTAACAAAAGAAGTAACTCAAATCGGCCGGACAAGAAATCTGACCCTAATTGGGTTTGCTTGGCAAGATTTGAGCCGACAATAATTGGACTTGGGCTGTTTTAAAAACTCGTAGCTCATGACTCACTCGAAGTTTGCTCGGAAAAAACTCAAAATTAGCTCGCTCGAAAATCAGCTCGATTATAAACGAGCCGAGCCAGCTTAGCTCGGTTTCTAAACGAGCCGAGCCCGAGCCAAGGTCAGCTCGGCTCGTGGCTCGCTCGTTAGTTAGCTCGTTGGCTCGCTCGCTTGGCTCGTTTAAAGTTAAGCTCAGTTTTTATTATATATACATATATATAACCGAAAATTATGAGTTTATTATTTATAATATAATTTTTAAGTTAATTACTAAGTTTCCTATAGTATTTTACTTAATAAAATATTAAATTAAAATAAGATATAAAACTGATATGATACTTTTTAGTAAGAAATATTTGTTTTTATTGAAAAATAAATAAATAAACATCGAATTTTAAAATTTTAGTTACAAGTATGTCAAAAATTATGTTTTAGTCATGTTATATATCAATATGTGTAAATAATATAAATCTTAAAAAATAAAGTAGCTGGCTCGACGAGCAGGCTCGGCTCGGCTCGACTTTTAACGAGCCGAGCTTGAGCTCAATATTTTAGCTAGTTAAAATAAACGAACTGGCTCGGCTCGGTTTCTAAACGAGCCGACCCGAGCTTACCCTGGCTCGGCTCGACTCGGCTCGTTTACAGCCCTAGATTGGACTCCTGGTTGTTAAAAAACTCATGGTTCAAAACTCGCTTAAAAATGATTGAGAAAAACTCGTTTAAAGTTGGGTCGGTTTTTGTGAACTCGGGAGCTTAAGCTAAGGTTGTCTCGCTGCTTCGCTCATTGGCTCGTTTAAGCCAACATCAAACTTTTAACATTTTTATAGACTAAGTATTCAATTTTTTATAACCAACTCTCCATCATTAACCACTCGGTTCGCATCAAGACCTTATGATCTTTAAAGTTTTAACAATCTAATCAAGCTAAGCCGAGCTCCTGCACATAGGTCCAGTTTCAAAACACTGGTTCTATCATGTAACCAAAAAGATAAATCCACATAAAGTGACTTGAGGGTATAATCAACATTCTTAAATATAAATCACAGTTTCATCATCATTCTACCCCCCCCCCCCCCCCCCTAAAATTGCACATAAACTCCATTTGCTGCTAAAATTCCAGGAAAAAAAAATACATTGGAAAAGAAAAACAGAGCAAATATCACATCACTAATCACTCTGTCTTCCTTGAATCCTTGAGTTGTCCCCTCTTTCTGATTTTAAGACAGAAACCATAACGCCAAGTATCAACTGCAAATTCTGGCAACATGTAAAGCAAGCCCCAGATGAGTGAGTGTGGCCAGTAAGGTGTGCACCGTGGCTCGTACCCTAACGACCTCAGCCCTGCCTTTGCATAGCCTGATGCAGATGGTACAAGGAAAGACGACCTCTTGATCGATGCCATTTTTGTTGCAACGTATAATGGGACCTGTAAAATAGTTTTAAAGTTTTAATCTTTTGAAAGGTATGTCATATCAATAAGCAGTTTTGGTAAGCATCCGATTACATAATATTTAAAATTTATAAGAGGTTTTTATGGTATCGATCTTTTTATTCAATGGGATAGAGGTAATGTTTTTCCCTAATCTCATCATACGCATACCCTATTGTTCGAGTGAGATTTTGCTAAATACTTTTGCTTGTTTGTTTGCATCTAATAAAGAATGAGATCTTAAACTTACTTGACAGACAATAATCCGTTGAATGAAATGATATTCGCATAAAGCACATATAGACTTAACCAAAAAACGGAAAGTGTTGCTAAAAACTCAACATGTTTTTATCAGAATCCTAACATCAAGTGGTGCAGGCAAATTGCTGAACTAAGTGATATATGCATAATTCCTGTTTTGTTGAACTATTACTGAATGAGTGGTTATCTAAGAAACTTATAAATTCCGGTTTTAAACACTATACAGCTTGTAACTTTAAGCACAAATCCCTCTAAAACATAGTCATGTTCATTGCAAGGTAGGTGTTGATGAAATTTCTAAGCAGAACCGCTAACTAATTACTAACGTTTCGGAAAATGACAAACTGAAACATCTTGCTTTAGCAGTTCGATGGTTTAGTTTTGGTAGTTTGAACTTTTTATTAATTTATTTATTGTCAAAATCTTTAGTTTTATTAAAAAAATTAAGATTATAAAGATGATTCATGAGTATAAAATATATATTTGTTGAACTACATATTTAAAAACGGAAAAGTGAAGAAAATAGTAAAGGTTAGGCTTGCGACGGGTTCTGTTTACATGGGCAGTTTCAAGTCTCATACCGTCAAACCAACCATTTAACCATCAAACCTCCAAAACTTAACTGTAAAAATCTCAAACAGGCCAAATTCATGCGCACCCATACTAATTTATTAAATTTCTATAAAGTAAAACATTCAACAATGTACCTGGCACTGCACATCAATTCCACTGTTCTTGTATTCAACATAAAGACACCTTGAAAACTGATCAACATACCTAAAGAAATGAACAACATGAATTAGCACTAATCAAGTAATACGGCTCAGTTTACGGTTAAAAACCGGCTAAGGGAACCAAACCTGGCCGAAATAGTTTTTTAATACATATAAACTTTATAGAAATAAAATGTTTTTTCTTTACATATAGGAATTTGACATATGTAGCTCCTATAGTTATTTTAAATTATACACACGTATAAATTATCATTTAACTGAATTCTGTTCTCTTAAGTTTTTAATTTCACTTTTTTGTAACCCTTTAATACTTAAAATAAAAACACTTGGTTTTGTTTAAGCCTACCATTTTACTAGAACTTTATGAATATCAAATGGTACGGTTTCATGTTAACAAAAAATGGCTCAAAACGGTCTCTGAACCGAACCGTTTCGGCTGGTCCATTCGACCCACCCATCCAGCCCAGACAGTTCGGTTCGGTTTACATTTTTTAAAAATCATAGTTACTGGTTCGAACCAGAAACTCCGTCATAAACCAGCCGTACCCTGGACACTAATCAAGATCCAAACATCAATTAGCACTAATCAAGATCCAAACATCAATTAGCACTAATCAAGATCCAAACATCAATTAGCACTAATCAAGATCCAAACATCAATTAGCACTAATCAAGATCCAAAATCTTTATAAAAAACTTTAAACCCAAATCTTTATAAAAAACTTTAAACACAAATCAGAACTCTTTAAACCCAAATCTTTATAAAAAACTTACGCTTTAGTAGCAGCATAAACAGCATAAAGAGGATCAGAAGGAATAACAATAGCAGCACCAGAGCCAATATTCACAATTGCCCCTTTCTTCCTCTTCAACATCCCAGGTAAAACAGCTTGTGTCACTTTTGTAGTCCCCTCAACGTTGACTTTAATCAAATTAGTCAACAATTCATCATCAACTTCATGAAAAAACCTAGCGTACGGATACGAAACCCCTGCATTATTTATCAAAATCCCAACATCTAACCCTTCAATCGCTTCCGTAATCTTCTTGATCCCTTCCGATAAATCACCAGAGAGGTCAAAAACAACTTCTTTGATCTGGGTTTTCACGAATTTCGATTTAATCTCAGACGAAACTCCTTCTAATTTACTAGGGTTTCGACCCACCAAGATCAAATTGAGACCATTTTTAGCTAATTCGAATGCGAAAGCCTTACCAATCCCGTCTGTTGAACCGGTAACAAGTGCCCAAGATCCGTATTTCTTCAGATTCTTTGAAGGTCTGAAGAAATTGACGTAAACCCATGTGAGGACTGAAGTTAAAGTCTTCAGAAAAGATACAATCCCCAATATGAACAGGAAATTAAGCCATAAAGGTTGGGTTTTTAGGGTTTCCAAGAAACCGAGCAACATGATTTGGGAGATGGATCTGTAAAATGGTGGAAAAGATTGGATCTAAAAGATGGGTTTTGTTACAAGATTATAAATACGTCATTAAGTAAGTGGGGCTGGCGGGTTGGTTGGCCGTTGGAACCATAAAATCTTTTACAATATTTTGAGGACCGTCAAACATGGATAACATGGAAATTTCGTGAAGTTCGATGTTGTGGGAACCTAAGAATTGGATGGTAACTTTTTTAACAGCTAAAACTTGTCTTAGTGTTAGTTCACAATTTGAGAAAAACCTTAAACTGAAATGTCATGAGTTTGATCTCTAAACTTAACAAGTTTTATCATCAGACCCTTTGCGGATGTGAGTTTTACAAGTTTGATCCCTGAACCTAACAGGTTTTATCACCCCACCTATCACGGATATAGGTTTTTTCTGAAATTGGCTCAACAACTACGGGAATCGGAGCTTTATTCGTTGGTTTTTGAAAAAAAATAGTAATTTTTTATGGTAGAAATCATAATTTGATGATCTTCATTTGATGTTGATGGTGTTTACAAGATTCATAATTTGATAGTCTTCATTTGCACTGTGGTGAGGAATTGGAAAATTCCCTTTGGTATTTTAAAAAAACATTGAATTTTTTTACTTCAAAAGAATCTAGAGGCTGTTAGGCAAAAAGGAATTTAGAGTACTTTTTAATGTTAATTTTCCTATGTTTTCTAACAATTCATGTCACTTCTTCAATTTGGATTCCAAATCCAATTGCAACTAGGTAAGGAATAAAATTTAGATTACAAGTAACGTCTTCCATAGGGAGGTTAATCTTATAACTTTGTGAAGTCTACTTACATTTACAGTCATTGTACATTTGTTTTTTCAAAGCTCCTTGGGCGTGTAACGCGCCATATAACGCCTCCTATCAAATTATTAATTCCATGAGACGCCATGGGCACAAGAAGGCTAGAGGATAATATTGTTGCGTAACCATAAGCAATCCCAACAAAAGTAGCCCTGTGATCATATATATGTAGTATATTAACAAAATGAATAACAAGATGCAAAATTAGAACACATCAACTATTTTATCATGTCTACATGTCACTAGGACGCCTCAAAAGGAGTCAAGGGCTTTAGGCCCCAAAATTCTACACAGAGATGATATTGGAATCACATAATTAAAAACAAAATGAGATTATTTATTGGAAAGGACCCAATTTTATTATCTACTTTGAGCCCCTAAAAAGTTTGAGACGACCCTACATGTGACAAGACGGTTGGTTAACATGTCAAAATAAACGGAGGTTTAATACGGGTTTGTATCACTAACACCAGCACTATTTGACCCACTTCATTTTTTGTGAAAGTAATACCACTGTAGGTCCAATTGAACAAGGAGGCAACAAACTTTACCAAATTTTCATTTGAGGTTTTTTTTAAAGTTTTTAGATCACCAATAACTTTAGTTTTTAGAGGTTTATTTTCAAAAGTTGGTTACCTAAGAAAATAAATTATAATTAATAGTTATAACTTAAATAAATGAAACTTAAAAGTTGACATCTCAAAAAAAACAATAAATAGAAGTTGGTTACCTAATTACAGAGGCGTTGGTTACCTGTTTTTTGCTTAGTAGTGTTAAGTTTTATCCTGTTCACTCTGAAAATTTTTATATACCAAGTTAGGGCCCCCTGATTCTTTCAGCTCCCCCCTCTTCCCTCCCTCTATTTAAACATTTAAGATCACCACCGCCTAAAAAGGGAGTACAAAAAAGTTCACCTCAGAAAAAGGGTAGTATAGTTTGTTAAACTTTTTGCGCAACCTGCCCTAAAACCTAGGCCTTTGTATGGGAGATAATAAAAACCCAAATCTATCGAATTTTAGGGTTCAAGGTTAAGGGTTTAGGTACTAACTAAAAAAACAACGAGCTCATACCATATTGCAAAGGAAATCTTCCGACCACTTCCCAAATGCAAAATCCCAAATAAGGCAGCAACCGCACTAGCACTTATCAAGTTGATTCCAAATAGTGGAAGCAATGCACCACGGAATAGGAATTCCTACGAATTGACAAGCACAAGTAAAAAAAATTATTTTTCAAAAAGACAATTTAGATAGGGTATGTTTGGCAAACATAGGTACTAGGTAGAGTTGGAGCTCGAGCCGTTGAAGCTACGAGCAGTAGTTGTTAGATGTATCATGGTGTTTGTAAAAGTAGGGGTAGGTATTTGCTCTTAAAAGCTCCTAGCTTTTTTTAATGCTACACGCTTATTTATTCAGAGCTTATGTTTCCATAACTTGTCATTCAGACAATACTTTTCTTTACAAAAATTTACACTCCTAAGTCCTAACGCTATGTGTCAAACATACCCGTGATGCAAAAAGAAATGAAGATGTGTGTGTGGATCCCAATAACACAGAGTAAGAAAAATTGGTATGGGCCCCACAGTATGATGAATGGAGGTAAATGGCGCAAATGAATAACATCCAAGTTTCTCTAGTCTAACCTCGCTAATGCCAGGAAGAAATGCCACAATTGCATAATCTAGAGGCTCTAGTGATGTTAAGACCTGCATAAATGTACAACAAAATCAATAAATGATTTTGTAGAGACGATGATTTCAATTCGTTTACTTTTGGGTAAGCCCGAATTGGGTTATGTTTTATCTTTGACGGGTCAAGCTAGAAAAATATAAAAGAATTAACTTCAAAGGAAGCGCGTTGATAGTTGGTCAAAGTGTATCAATAAGGATAATTGTCAGATTAAATAAAAGGAAAACACTTTACACTTCCATTATCTGCACATAAGTGTACATGATTAAATCACTTAACTTCTAATGTTCTAAAACTAAAAGTCTTGGGGGTTAATCATGCAAAAATAAAGTTCAAGGACTTATATGCGAATTTAGAGAAAGTCCATAGGGGTTTTCAATAATTGCCCTATTTCTAATGCAAAAAACCTTCAAAAACCGTTTATCAATAATTTAGGTAAATTAAAAAAGAATATATTCAGTATTTTACACAGATTATTTGTATACTATATATAGAACTTAGGACAAAAAGCATTTCGGGTCAACCCATTAAAAGTATTACTCAGCTTTGACCCATTACCCAACCCGTCCATTTGCCACTTCTAACATCAAAGTTAGGGTTTATAAATAACCTGTCGATTGGATGCCTCACTAGACTCAGCAAAATCAGACCATGTATTCAGTAGTAATATCCGAGAACACGAGATGAGTACGACTAATCCCGCTATCAATTGCAGATGCCAAATCTCAAAACCAACTGTAATTACAAAATTGCTTTGGATTAATCAGCTTGTGTTTACATATAAGTTGTGTGGGTTCCATTTCCGTTTCAAACGTAAATGGGACCCACATTCAGATATTCACATCTTCTCACATGATACAATTCAAACATGTAGAATCTAGACAAAGTTTAGAATAAAAAACCCTATGAACTCTGGCTCATTTGCAAATAAGTCCCTGGACTTTATTTTGATATGAACAAAGTCCTTAACATACATAAACCCAATGAAAAGGTCCTTGCTTTATTCTAACAAATATGTCCCTTATTGCAATAATTAAGTCCCTAAACTTTTTTTTTTTTTTTTTTTTAATGGTAAATACCCATCCGTGGACTTTATAAAATGCAAGGGGAGAATTGTTGAAAAAACCCTATAGACTTTAACTGAATTTGCTCATAAAGTCCTAGACTTAAAAAAATATGATGAAAAGCTCCTTTTGTAAAGTTTGAGGGACTTGATCATACAAAAAAGTACCTTTTTTTTACATTTTTCGGGAAAGGAATTTTCTGTTGGATATAAATTCAAGCACTATATCATTCGATTTAACCCTATGAACTTTAGTTGAATTTACACATATGTCCTTAGACTATAATTTTTGCAAGATTAACGCCTAGACTTTATATAAAACATGATGAAAATGTCCTTCCTACAAAGTTTGAGGAACTTAATCATTCAACGTTTGAGGAACTTACGATTCAAGCACTTTATCGTTCATCTTTTAAGTTTAAGGGAATTACTCAAGCAAAAATAAAGCTCAGGGACTTATGCTAGCGAAGGTCCATGGGGCTTTTTTGATAATTGCCCAAATCGAGGAATATGCCTTTCTTTTTGCATGGTTAAGTCCTAAATTTCATATAGAAGGACCTTTTCAATAAGATTTGGAACTTAACCATGCAAAAACAAAGTTCATGGACCAATACGTGAATTCAACGAAAGCCCATAGGACTTTTCACACATGCCCCAAAATTTATTGCAATTTTACAATCTAAACATGTAATTTTATTGGAAACTTTACATGATATCTCAGAAGAGCAATCAAATATAGGCCATCCCTGTGATGATGCCAAATGAGAACCCTGCAAACAAGAAGATATTTTCCATTTTTAAAACTTTTTTCCTGAAATTTTCAATAGTTAACAAGTAGATGTCAGTACATGGGTGGGTTTCATCACGGGGTAATTTTGGCCAGTAAACCTTTTATCCTTTCTAAAATGAAACAAATAAGAAAAAACATATCCTTAGTTCATTACAACTCTAATCTAAAAGATAAACTTTTTTATCTGAACTATTTGCGATCAAACATACAAATCGACCCACTCATAAATAAATGGGATGAAATGGTCATATCTATAACAAGAATTAGGGTACCACTTATTTTTACTAGTTTCAACATTCTTTATCTCACGGGTCCCATAAGATGAAGAAAATAGGAACTACAATCATACCAAATTATGGGAGCCATGAAATGAAAAAATAAGTGACCAATAAAAATTAAAATAAAACTTTAATTATATGAAAAGGACTAATCTTTATGCAAGTAAAGAGCAGCATAAAAAATAGAAGGGGTGTTTGGATGTGCATTTCTAGGTGACTATTGCCACTTGAAAAATAATAATCTTAACCACATGATTAGATGATTAAAGTTACAGCTAGTTAGGTAATTCTCCATTCTCAATTAGTATTTGGCAACGCCTTACATGCTTCTTCAAATCTGATTATTTTGACTAGAGGTCACAAGATTGGCAGCTCAGGTGGATTGGGTAACCGGTCAAAACATGTAATTTTATGTGTGAATCAAACGGGTCCATTTTTAGTATTTTGTAAATAACTAATGTATAAAATATGGTTAGAGAAACTACATAACCTACCTATCGATATAATTTCTTCAAAATAAAATGATTTAGGGCATTGTAAGCATTTGAACACACTTAAGACAACTTTTGACCCTTTAATCCCTGGTAAATTTTCTAGATTGAAACCATTACCAGTAAAATACAACCTATTGACCTATTCCCATATAGATAGGTAGAAATTGACACCTCTTAATTTTATCCTAAATAATAAGAAAATCATAATCATAATCATAATCATAATCGTTTTTTTTTTTTTTTTTGCCAAACTGAGTATTGCAAATAATCACTTCAAATGCACATCCAAACACCCTAATGTGTGCTATATGCATGATCATGCTAAAAAGAGTGTAAATCAAGATTTCACCTGTCGTATTATTACTCCCATGAAAGCTATGAAACCAGAAGTCAAGGTGCATGCCTGTAGAACAGAGCTTCTAGAAGCAATAGTAACCGAAGCCCGTGACTCCAGATTATTAGTTGCATCAGTTGGAGAATATTTATCTGAAATTCTTTTTTGTTCATCTAGTGAACTTTCAGCAAGTTGTGGATTCACAATTTTCTGTATTTCCTTTGATTTCTTCAACTTTTTAGGTGAACTCTTGCTTGCATAAATCCTCGTGTCAGCATGAGATTGCTGTTAAATAAAGAAGCAAAAAAAAAAGATAGAAAGAAATAGTTAGCTGTTATGTGTTGTAGAGGTGACAATTTCAACTTATCCGCAACGGTTGATTTGTGTTGTGTTTTATCTCTAACACATCAAATGGGGTGGGCAAATGAACAAACTTAGCCAAAAAAGAAATAGGCCAGATGAACTAACACATAGAAATTCATGCAAAGTGTAATACTAACGCTTAGAGATCCTAAACATTTATAAGAAAATAAAAAATGAACAAAAAGTGTTTCGAGTCAACCCAAACCATTTCGGCTGCAGCAGAAGAATACCCGTCTTAACCCATTATCCAAATCATCAATCTCGCCACCTCTAGCCTACTATTGTTACATCTTGTTGATGCTATTGAGCATGGTCCACAAGATTTGTTTTTCTTTTTAATTATAGTATTACACTAGAGACATTTGACTAGTAAATCAAACACACACACAAAAAGAAAGTAAATCAAACACAAACAAAGCTATGTGTATCGTCAAGGAATAGAATGTATGAAGACAATGGGATTTAGCTTTACAAAAAACATACCATAAAGAATTTTGTGGGTGGAACATTTCGAAAGAATGCGCGTTCATACTTCCTGCCTAATAAAAACATGAGAAGTTAAACAATTTACAATTTTTCAAAAGGGTTTATTAAAATAGTTCGTTACAAATTAGTGCAATAAAACCTTTGACCAACTAATTATTATATTTTTTATCAGCAAAGAGATTTATTATAAACCACCACTAGCAAGATACTAGTGGAGAAGCATTACAAGTGATGAAAATTAAAAAGTAAATTACAGTCAATACAACGGATCACATTTCCAAAACTCCCAATCTAGATCTTTAAATTTTGCACGATTAGTTAGCCACTGGTAAGTCTCCGATTTGACCAACTAATAGAAGGGTATATGAAGCATCAAACAAAAATCTTAACTTTTTGAATAAACTGTTAGAATCGTTATTTAAGCAGTTGAACATATCTTGGGCGCCTTTCAACCTGTTTAGTTTTGAACCTATTTTTATGCAAATGGGTCTAATCTCGGTCCATGGTTTATACTTTATAATTTGATGATTCGGTCAACTCTCCTTCTACAAGCATTCTAGTTCTATCCCTACAGCCACACATACACACAAAGTACTATGTTTTTGGTCTCATCTCAATTTCAATATGCAAAATTGCAAACAACCCCCCCCCCCCCCCCCCCCCCCAACACACACACACACATTTTTTTTTAATAAATCAAGTGATTAGTTTCTTTGACAACAGAAGCTAGAACACAAAGAACAGCAACAAAACATGTGTTTTTCTGGGTGTTTTTCTGGGTGTTTGTCTTTGATTCTTGAAAATTTAAACTTCATATGCAAAAATGAACACACCCCAATGTAAATAAAGCGATCTAGTTTCTTTCACAACAGCAGCAAGAACATAATAACAGGTGTGCAAGTGTGTCTTCAGTTCTTGATCAAAGTTGGGGGGAATAGTAAGAAAGGGATAAAACCCACTTGAAATTGCGAACAATTTTTAGGGAAATTAAAAGAAAAACAGCAACGAAAATCACTGAATTCATACGATGAATTAACGAAAGAGATGAAATTTACCCAAGTTCAGATACGGCAAAGAAGGTAATTTGTGGAGTTTAGTCCTACACCAACAATCCATGGCGAAATAACCCATCACTCATCAGTCAGACTCTATATCTCTGGAGACCCAATTGTTACCAAGAAAATCAAGAAAATGAAGATGATATTTTTGAAATTTTCTTTTCGATTGATTTTTTTCAGCAATTACATATATTCCCCTTTAAATTTACAAATATCATATTTTTTCCTCAAATTATGTTTTACGAGCATCATCGTCATTATTTATCAAACGATATCAGAAATTTTTCCTTTTTATCGTGTTGGTATGTGTTTATTTATATTCAAATGGTGCGACTTCAAGTCTTACTAATATAGATAGGTTCTAAAAGTAGATTTTTGGAGATAAAGTATTGTTTAATAAAATAAGGGGTTTAGAAATCTTGAAAATCTTACGGTTATCTTTTTTCTATAATAGAAAGACCCGTTAGGGGTCATTAATCCAACTAACCAATAAGATTGGAAAAAATATAATTTGCATCGGATTGGGTAAAGACACAAAACTACTAAGACCATCCCCATTCATGTCCCTTGATTTGGTTGGATGGGAATCTTATATTAAAAAAAAGGGGTTAGTGCAATTATTTGTTCTCTTATTAACTTTTTTTGATTTTCATACATATGTGGCACTTATTAATTGGTTTAGCTTGGGTTGTGAATGGGAGTAAAATGTTGGATTTGGTTGGGTTGTATAGGTAGAAGAAAGAGAAATTAGTTTTTTAATAAAAAATTGGGTTGGTTGGATTGTGAATGAGGATGGTCTAAAGATGAAAGAACTTAAAACAGGCTCATTTGAACTCGGCTTAGTTGAAGTTCTTCGGACCACTTTAAAACACAAATACCCTGAAACACAACTTAGTCCTTAGATTGTAGAAAAGCCCAATTTCAATGTAATCCGGAACACAATGGATTTTCAGCCTAACTTTCAATCCCAAACTCCCACTTAGTCCTTATACTGTAGAATAGAAAAGTCCATTTTTATGTAACCGAAATAACCAAAACACCCCAAGTTATTGTTGTAGTAAAACAAGTTCATTGTAATCCCAACCATGTTAACATAAATTTCCTTATAATTAGACTCTATATACAATGTTAAGGATCATTGTATGCCTTGTTACTCTTACATTTTTCTTACATTAAATATTCATAATACATAAAGAAAACTACATCAGAATGATCTTTAGGGAGATTATTGATGTATAAATAGAAACGAACCAAGTCTTCGTCAGCAACTCGATCAGCATCCATGACCTCATCATCACAGGTCAAAACCCATAAATCACGCGATTTTACTCTCTTTAAGTTACCTCTACAAAACGGGCAAGATGATGATCTTGTTTTCCTACATAAAAACATCACATTTTATCATTAACTAAGAGATTGATTCAACAAGCAATTTGAATTTAGTTAATTCAAAAGGCAACAACTTAATTTCTTGGATATGAAGCCTGGATTAAATATAAGTAGTATCATAAAAAGTTATCTGTGGAAATTACTGAACCACAATATATTATAAATCCTAACAAGCTTATTTCCTAAAGTAAGCAACTTTGACCAAATAACTTATTAATGGGTTAGTTTTTGGATATCTTTTATTTGTAAGGAGCCTAATGGAGTAAAATAAATAAATAAATTCATCAATAAAAACTAGTTAAAAGTGAAAAGGATCAAATGATTTGAACTGTTCCAAAGTCACCAAGAGTGTGATTCTAAGGTATAAAACCTCCTAAATCATTTTATTTAACCAACTTATCGATATAGACATATAGTATCCTTTATGCAAAATAATTACTTGTATACACAGACACAGACACACTTTTTGTTGGATATGTATGTTTGTTATTATTAGTGCACTAATTTTCAAATAATGGTGACATACCAGTCTCGATAGCAGTTGATGCACATAGCATGGCAGCAATTAGGCAAAACGATCTTTGTACATGATTCTAAGCAAATCCCACACTCGTTTTCTCTTTCTAGATCAAGATTTTTGAAACCATGTTCGTTTTCTGGTTTCTTTTTACTTGATGTCTCTAAACTCGAGCTTTCTCCTTTAGAACCACCAGCCACGGGATAATCAAGCTCCACCAAGTCGTAGTGTAGCCTTCTCAAAGATGGCAGTATAACAGCTGCATGTATCAGGTTCATCAGGAAACCAAAAAATAATAATAAATAAAAAATGTCTGGTGTTAAAAAAAAACTTATTTGACAAAAAAGGGATTAAAATGGTGTGTTCTTTTCTTTGTTTTCTGCTAACCTGAGGTTATTTATACAATTTTAAAGGTATCTTAATCTTTTAAACTAGAGTTGGTAAAATAGGTGCGTCAAGCATATTGGGTAGGTGAAACCAGGCCTGGGTCGTAATGGGTAAATTTTTTAGTAAAGATCAAATCGGGTTGGATTGACCCGTAAAAACTTTTTTGTCTATTTTCAAAAAGAATTAAAAAAAAAAACAATTAGTGCTGTAAATATGTTTACAAAACATTCTATCACCAAAATAATAATCTGAATACTTAATTAAACTATTTAGGACGCTGTACGCAATAAATATACATTTTGACCGACCCGCCAATATGTAAACAGTTTAAAATTGCCACCTCTACTTGAAACTTGAAAGTGGAATACTCAAATTGCAGTAAAGGTATAATAACAAACCATAAAAGTCACTTAATGTTGCCTTCCTTCCATGTCTAGAAATCTTCGGTCTTCCATCTGTATATACCTACAATCAAAGATGATTTCACTTCTAGGAAGTAAAAACTTTATCACATTAAAGTTCTAAAATGTTTGAACTAAGCCACTTCCATTGTTTGGGGTTGCAATTTTGACTTTCCCAAAATTTAAATCTTTTGCAATTTTCATTTGAGTTATAATCTATTTACACCCTTTAGATTAATTAACAACTTCACCTCATTGATGTGTTCAATGTTTTTCTTCTTCCGTGACTTTTAAGATAAAAAAAATAATGTTTTATATAAGTTTGAATACACCGTCATGATTTGTTTATTTTCATCTATATTTTGACAAACCGAGTCGTATCTGATTTGTGAAATAAACACAACACAATGGTATAGATTCAAAATTACATAAAACACTATACATTAAAAATTATAAAAGAAAACCAAAACTATACTTTAAAGTAGAAAAAGAATCAAAAAATAAAATGATCACATCAAATGGGTGTGCTTTTGTAACTTTTTGGGTGCAAATAACACGACCCTTTTTTGCTTATGTAGTCTGTATTGTAAATCTTGTGAAATCGAGATCTCTAACCATCACGCTCTATCTCTGATAGGGAATTTTAGTAATTTAGGCATAATTTTTAAATTTTGTACTAAAGCATGTGTTCCTTTTTAGTGTTCTAAAATGAATGAGAATCTGGATATGAAAGTTATCAAGAACAAACCTTGTAGACAAGAATATGAACAAGATTCAGGTATCGAGGCAATAGACAAGTGCAAGAGGAATCGATCCATTGAAGTAAGAACATAACAAGAGGTGCTAATTCATTGTAAACTAGTTTCATTTGAAATCTTGCACCATCTTTGCCTCTAGGAATTGCAGCTGCCCTGCAAATCCAACAGGATTAACACAAAAACAATTAAAAATAAATAAATGTGGTATCTTTAATCTCTTCCTCTCTTATGCCAGAAAGAGCATACATTTGGTAATTATAGTCCAACACATGAATATATATACACACACACACACACGGGGACACGTTCTTTTCGGAACTAATAGTATATTAAGAACCGAATAAGACGTGTACATATTGTTTCAGTTGCAGAGATGGAAACAAATTGGTAGTATAACACATCCTGAAAAATGGCTACTTTCAGGATTTTCTCATAAAGATAACCATAGTATGATTCTTAACTACAGACATGTCATTTTCCTATATTTTTAATACTAAAATTTCTGAAAATCAGTTTTAACAAAAATTTTAAGCCACTTCCTAGCTCAGTCACATGGAGTTTGATTTTTGGATTTCTGACAGTTCAAAATACTGTTTTTACATATATATACATAGAAGCTGCATAAGCAGGTTTAAACTCTCTTTGTTTCTGTCCAAAATTCCTCAAAGTTTCTACCTTGGCTAACAATTAGACCTCAAGAATTACATTAAATTTTCAAGATTTTCAATAAATATATAGCATTTTCAAGAAAGATACAAACCCTAATTTGGAAACTAAAAAAGAATCAAAACCCACATAAAAAAAAGAAAAAAGAAAAAAAAACTGAAGTGAAAACAGCTTACAGAGCATTGGCATGTTGTATATCAGCCTCAATAATTTTCAAAGATTCCTGGTAAGAGCATCTCCCAAGTGGGTAATACACCATATCCATCTTCTTCAATAAAGCTCACCTATGGCCTTCTTCACACACTATATACACACACACTGGAGAGTAAACACATGTGTGTTTGTGGCTCAATTTCTTTGATTTCTCAGAAGCATTAAAAGCTTGGACCCCTTCTTTTTTGACAAAACTAAAAAAGCTATATGCGTGGTTATAAAAATAAGAGAAAAGATTAAAAGGAAAAGACAAGAATGGGAGGAGAAAGAGGAGGAAGGATTGTCTTTTCTTGCAACTTTCTTGAAATGGGCGGCTTTGAGTTGGATAGTTCTTGATGGTAATAAATGAATCCAATTGAAATTGGGTGTGGAAAAAGATTGATTTTGATTGGAAATAAGATATGTGTTTGTTGGTTTTTGTGGGGTTGTTATTTGTTAAGAGGTGTCATGCTTTATTTGTGTTTTTTAAATCAAATTTCTTGTTAGGTTTGAGGAGTTGATGTGCTACCTCTTCTCTTCGACTACGAGGCGGTTTCCCGGCTTACACCATCATAAATCTCACGACTTGTTTTTAGGTTTTAAAAATCCAGCTACAAAGATCAAAACCCAATTAAAAAAAATATATATTATAAATATTTAACACTTTTACACCAAAAATCATTCGTCTTCTCAACGTCTTTGAATTTTATATCGTATAAGATTTGGCTCAACGTTATCTTTTCACTGACTTTTCCATCAACATCAAAATCAAGTAGTTTTTATCCTTTCGAAGATATCGATTTTGAATTTCTAGCAATGATTGTTGCCACCGCAATCGAACGTAAGATATAGCTCGTTCCAAAAATAGGTATGTGGATCGTGAGCGTGTACAAGCTATAAATGACTAATGAAAGATTACTTTGTTGACGATCCCTTGCACAACGATGAAATGTTCAAATTGAGTTTTCTGATGTCGAAGATATTCTTTCTAAAAATTGTTTTGGACATAACAAAAATTTTAAATGGTTCCAAAAAGGGTTTAACGCGAGGATGAAGAACAGTTTCATGCCATTACAGAAATTCACATCGACCATTCGTCAACTCGCATACGATAATGTTCTCCACGAATACCATGAGTATTTAGCTATGTTGCGAGAACTTCACGTGAATGCCTAACATATTTTTACATTGGTATTTTTGTTTTATACAATAAATACTTTCTATTAGTCACCAATTAACCATGACATTGCACATTTGTACGAGAACGCGTTTAAAAAGTCATGGCATTCCAAGGATGTTCAGTGGCATCGACTGTACTCATCGGGTCTGGAGATATTGTCCACAAAGTGTTTGCGAGGCCAATTTCATCGTGCGATCACCATTACCCAACAATCACACTTGAAGCAATGACGTCACATGATACATGATTTCATGTCTGATGGTGTCAATCCAATATACGGTTCTTGTACACTATTTTAATTTGAAACACTTATTTTTTTTCATCTATCTTCAAATTTTTTTAATGAAAATAAAAATTGCATACCAAATATACTTTTCAAACTCTCTTAGGTTTGCATTCAATTTGTTTCATGTCAACCCGTTTAACATAGGGTTAGATACTTAGGGCTGTTTGGTTCAATCGTTTCATTAAGTGCTGGAGAATAAGTGTCTGGATGGTAAAGACTTGTGTAGAAGACTGGATGAATAAGACATTTTTAGGAAATCTCTTAGCGATTCAGACATTTTTACCATTCAGGTTCCAACAAACAGTCTGTATCTGTGCGATTCAGACACTTTACCATCCAGACCTCATTAGAGGTAACCAAACACCCCTTAGTGTATTATAATCTAGTATAGATATTTTACTTTATAATTCATTAAATAGATTGTTTAAAATTTCATGTTACATTAAATGACTATTATAGCCCTTAAACTCTTAAATTATTCAAGTAAACGACAAGTTTGTCCCCCTTATATGTATTATAATATAGTATATATACACATATATTTAAATTACACTATAAAAAACGAACATTTTTATTTTTAATCTTTAATATGTGCATAGTTTTGGTATTAAAAAAATAACGTTTATTTTTTATTTTTTAAAAATGTATTAGATTTTTATAATTTATTGTACTGGATTTCTTTTTGGGAAAAATGTACTATATTTTTTTTATAAAATGAGACAACTTTATAAAATAGTAACCAAGTTCTTCAAGTGTTTCACTAAAGTCAATCAAAGGTATCTTTGTTTCTCTAGAAACACTGTCTCATTACGCTCGTGAGTCGTGGCGTCGGATTCTTGTTAGTACAAGGTGACTATGTTGATTTGAATAAATTTGTGAAGCTAATGGGATGAAGTGGGGTGTAGAAGCACGAAAAAAACTTACAAGGAGAGTGGTAAGCTCATCCTGTCTAAAACCTTAAGACAGAGAAAACCGAAGAGTAAAAGAGTAGTTACGAGAATCCACCCTATTTAAAATTTTAAATAACTTATTTCAATCACACATAAACAAGTAAACATTTTAAATAAATTATTTCAAACACTCCTAATATTAATTAGAAGAGACATAAAACTCAATAATCATATTGTTATTGATCTATAAAGTGTATTGTTTATTTATTTATTTGTAATAAAAACAATCTAAATTGTGTTGCATTTAAAGCCTTTATTTAAAAAAATATGTAAGAGCATATAATGGGTGCCCCACATTGATATGTTTGGCCATTGGTTGGATGGTCCAAATGTTTTCATCACAACTTTAAACCTAACCTCAATCATGTCCATCTTTTTTATAGTAACAAATATAATAAATGGTATCATTGAACAAGTCAATATGCCCATCCATTAATTCAACTAAATATAAGTTTGGCACTTCCTAAAACCTAACTAAATTCAATTTAATGGCCTACTTCACATAATTTCATTTCCAATTTCATTTGTTTAGTTAGATATTGAAAGAATATTCTAGTTTTTAGTTTTTCTTTTTCATATATAACTTAAACATCTTTTTACCAAGTAATTAAACTTGTTACATTGCCAACTTTGTAGGCTTTTTCTTTGGTAATTTTCACTCTAGTGACACCAACATCAATACATAGCATGACATATACTCTTAAATATTGGAACAAGCCTAACTCTAAATATATGTTTTGCTTAGAAAGTGGTAATTAGGGTTTAATGTAAAATTGGTTTTTAGGAGAATCATATCATCCCCGATCTCTTTAATTTTTGTTTCCATGAAAATTGTAATCGGTTATGTTTAATATAAAAAAATGTACTTAGGCAATGTTAAAAGCAAATATTATTCACTTATAAAATTTTTGTATGGCACACAAAAATCTAATATAAAATTGTTTTTTTAGAAGAATCATATCATCTCCAAGGTTAATATAAACTTTTGTATGGCAACACAGAAAAACCCATTATTAACTCTTAGATTTAAAAGAATTAATATATTATAATATATGACGACGTATAATAAATATTGAATGAACTCTTGTCACAAGTCAAGGAACTAGGCCATAGTAGACCAACATAAGCCCAAGGCACAAAAGAGTCTCGCGTATAACAAAATACGGAAGCAAGTCTGTAAACCTTGCCAAGTTATGCCTTGACAAGGACAACGCTAACTACTCATCAGAACTTGCATTAGTTGTTAACGCTAAGCAAGTATTAGCTGAGTTGTCAAGGTCACGACAAAAAAGATGAAAGTTCGATACATATCACAAAAAGGATAAGAACAAAGCATATGAAGTCTCTAAAGTTGATACTTACATATTCAGAGCAAAGCACGCGTGTATGTCAAATTCTACTAAAGCAAACACAGAGAGGGGCGACCCTGAAGCAAGGTCGATCGTCGCTTGACATCAAACAGTAGTTGACAATCAACAGTAATCAACTCGTTATACCCAAATAGCTAAAAACGACTTCTCAAGGCATGCACCCATGGAAGCTAGGATGCCTATACGCCACGAAGGGGAGAAGCTAGATTTTCACAGATCGTCAAGCCTCAGGTACTTAATGAGAACCACAACAAAGGTAAAATCATCACCTAATACATACTCGTCTCTCTCTCTCTCTGTCTCTCTAAAACTTGCTAAGAAAACCTTATTAATTCTCATGTCAGAGGGTAATCGCAAAAGGCCCTCTCGTACGATGAGACTAACGATGTTTCTTTGCATCTTAGCAGGTTACTAGCCAAGCTCTTATCATCATATACATGTAGCACCTTGGTACCTTGCCTTTGGCTTAAGGCATGTACAACATGTATCCGGTTCTTGTTGTAGCAACTAGATGTTGTCTTATAAAATTTTAAATCTTCAACATTTTAATTACAAGACATAACACTTAACCACTAGTATGTAACTATGTATGTATGCTAACTATGTATGTATGCTGCTTGAGAACCTTAACTGAGCTAGTTAATTTCAAGCGCGATAAGTGTGATGGAACCGGTATGGTACTTATTCTCATCGGGTTGAATCCATTTTTTATTACAGGTTTCGGGTCTTAAACCGGTTAAGGCAAGACTCAAAATTAGGTCTCCCTGGTTTGACTTTGAGGTTTGACCTCGTCCATGGGCCTTTGAGACTGCTGAATCAATAGCCTTCGGGCCTTAGTTAGTGGGCAGGCGTTCAGAACCAGTTTTAGGCCCAGGCCCAAAAGAAGGTGATCTCATGAGATTAATGGATTTTGACTCATATGCTCTTTGGTGCTTTTTACTTGTACACCCCAATGACCCCATGACATGAAAAGTTAAATTCAATTTATGGGCCGGGTTTGATCTTAGCCCATTTCAATAATTTCGTGGGCCTGCATTTCTGTTGTGGACTTTTATAGTAAAACAAAATAACAAAATACAAATCATGAATAGCAAATTATATAAGAGGTGCATGTATCCAAAATGGGATTTGAAATCGCTCTAGAAACGGGTTTGAAACCAAACTGATCTGTCAGTTTGAAATAGGTTTGAGATCCTATATGTTGAAACTGGTTAAAAACTAATTTATCCATATTAAAGTTTGTTTCGATAAACCCATTTCTAATTCAAATTGGTTTTGACTCGATCCAAACTGGTATTAAAACCGATACCTTTGTGATTTTTTCATATATACGAAGCACATAATATCATATTTACCCGAATAAACTTTTTTTCCTTGCACTCTAAACTCTCATATTCAACTACAAATTTTTAAGAGAAGAGAAGAGTATGAATGCTATAAACTAAAATCAATAGGATAAGATAGTAAGTTTTAGAATGATATATAATGAAACTATCCTTCAAATAAATTGATAAATAGAGAACAAAGACATCCATAATATATAAAAAGATGAAATTCCAACTTTTTATTAAATTAATTAAAAGTGAATTCCACTTCACCAGAGGATGGATAGTGTTCACCCTTTCAATTTGTGAACAAGTCGTCAATTATTCACTCCTACTCCTACCCTCATTTTCTTATTATTATTTTTAAATAAATAATCTATTTTTCATGAAACAGAAAAGCAGGACTTTTTGTTAGTGGGCATTTTCCCTTTAAAGCCAATTAAAATGTCTTTTGGAAGTCTCATTCTCTATACCCCACTCTATAAAAGAATATGTAATTACTAGTTAATAAAACCATTTTCCCTCATAATTTATGATCATCTAAGTTTGTAAACACATTCTCTAATTCTACGTACTTGGTGACGAATACAAAAATTTTTAAAGGGAAGAATAAAATATAGGTCGAATCAAAACAAGTCGAACGAACAATCAAATATATAAATTAACCCAGAAAAAAAAATTAAAGGGAGGATAAAATATAGCTCGAATCAAAACAAGTCGAACGAACAATCAAATATATAAATTAACCCAGAAAAAAATCAGGATCAAACATGTGATAAATTAAGATTTCACATTAAAATTTTAATTTTGTTTCAAGAAAACATCAAGTTTAAAAGAGAAACTATACCGATTGTTAAACCATTCAATCTGCCTTTCAAAATGGGCAAACCATAAATACTATTTTGAAATGAGTTTGCTTCTTTTTATTTTAATCACTTTTAACTCCTTTACATGAACTCCACCATTTTTCATTTTTCAAAACACCACTTTAGATTAGATATAATATTTGGATTAAAGCCGTTGCATTAGGGGAGTGGAAAAGTGGTTTCGTTTATATTTGAAGCTATGTGTTATTTAATTATAGCAGATGTGATATTCATGTTTTCATCATCTGTTGTTGTCTCGAAATTATGTAATAATCTTTTACTGTTTTAACGTCTTATCACCATCTTTCACCTTAATAAAATACCAGATACTTGAAACGAAAAACAAAAGAATCTTTTTAAAAAAATAATAATCTTACCTTCAACACTCAATTTTGCTTTGGAACTAGCTATTTGAAAAAAGCATCTTAGTACAATTTGATGACGCTTATGGCTCAATTACAAAGGAGTTTAAGCTCTAACTAATGTCAAATCATGTCAAGAATCCTCGCTATTGATCTAATTATGTCGAATCATGTTAGGAATCGCACAAATGATTGAAGTTTATGTCGTATAATGAGGAAACTTGCTCACCTATCATATTTAGACTTGTATTTTTTAGGCGAATATAGAAAAGTATTGAATCATCTTTAATTAAAAATATATATATATAACAAATTTGATTGCCATTGGCATTAGTTTTATCCTTCGTACAGCAATAAGCACATATTTAAAGTCATTAATCAAGGATGTTTATATTGGCTAGACTAATTAGAGCTTGAAACGTGGCTTAGTTAAAAGTTAATTATTCCATAACTAGTGGATTAAGAAAAGTGAAACAAACAAACCTTACAAAAAAATATTAGGCAACATAAAGTTTAATAAAAGGATCTCCTCCATTCAAGTTGGAGAAGAAACATATAAAAAGCAAGCTACATGTAAAAGCACTGTAAAATAAAATACAAATTTATTCTTGATCGAAGGCATAAAAAGTGATATAAGTCGATTAAAAAAGACAAGGGTTAATAACTTAAAATTATGATATAGTGTGACCGAGTTAGATTCATTTAAAAAAGTTTTATTTTTAAGAAACCTAAGAAGAAATTTTATAAACCAATTATTCGGTTTAAACGAACCTTGATTGAACTCTTTCAGCATTTGAACCGGCTCATTGAATTTTATGATCTTTACTTTTAGGGTTTGTATTTTTCTTTTCCAGCTTATTGCGCCAGTCTCTTCGTTGTTAATGTGTCTTTTATGCTCATCATTGTTTTCTAGCTTTATGGTTTATGATTTAAGGTTTATGGTTTAGGTTACATTTTTGGGGTTTAGAGTTTAGCTTTTAGGTTATGAAATATATGTTTTTCAGCTTGTTGTGTTTTTTTACTTGTTATCGTGTCTTTTTTGCTCGTCGTTATTTTTTTAGGGTTTAACTTTAGGTTTTAGAATTTATGTGTTGCAGCCCATTGTGTCTTTTTCTTATCATTGTGTCTTTCTGTTAGTCATTGTTTTTTAGGGTTTTCCTTTAGATTTATAGTTCAGGACTTGATGAGACGGTTCTAACATCGCGGCAATGAGTTTAATCAGACATCATTTTAGCCGGTATAAGAGTTTTTAAAAATCCTTTTTTGGTTTCTTATAAATAAGTACATTTTTAGAATAACTCAACGCTATTAAGTTAGAAGTCATGATAAATCATAAATGATAAAAAGTAAACTAATTAATTAAAGAAATAAAATAGTTAAATAATCTTAATAGCTTAAAAAAAGAGACACCAGAAAGCTAGGGAGCACAAAAAGACTGGAGAATAATAAAATAGTATTGAAAAATAGGAATAAAATACTATTAAAAATAGGTAGCAGTTTACAAATAATATATATAGTAACTATTAAAAATAGGTAGCAGTTTACAAATAATATATATAGTAATAGTAATGAAGCCGGTAATTTTTTTTTTTTGAATGGCCAACGAATGTCCCAGAAAACCTGGGGACTATTTACACCAGTTGAGCTCATTCCAGGGAAAATCCACCTCCGCGAGCGGCCGGGTGGTAAAACCTGGGAGCTCAGGGATCGAACTTGTGACCTTTCAGCCCCAAGTCTCCCCTCATCGCCAGAAGCCGGTATTTAGTGATATCATTTTTATGAATCGTAATGGATCACAACAAGATGTGACCTTACTAAATGACAAAACCAGTAGATAGGAGTTTTAATGTTTTATTTCTAATTGATCTGTTAAACACCTGAAATTCTTTTATTAAATAATATCAATATCAATATTTTTAATTTGAACAAGCATTATATATGGTTACTGTTGTTTAAAGAATAGAAATAGAATAGAATATTATAGATAAAGATAGGATTTGAAGGTGTGAATGGATGGCCATTAGGCTTAGTGTGGGATAACATGACTCAACATTCACTTTATTCAGCAAGCATTAGAAAAGAATTACTTTCAAACCTGCCCAACATTAACCATGATTTGAACTTACCTACATTAATATTCAAAGTGGCAATAGGGAGGGAATATGTAGCTATAGGTTTGTATAGTTGAATATTTCTTTTGAATCATGTGTATGTATGTCGTTTCTAGATTAGACTCATTTTAACCCTGGTATTTAAAATCATTAATAATAAATCTAAAACAAAATAAAAATGAGTTTGATATTACTAGCATATCAAGATATCAAAAGTAAAATACTATTCGTTTATAGGTGGGAACTATCAAAAGAATTTGTTGGAACAATTTAATCTTCATGAAAGAGTTTGACACTTGACGGTCGATAGTTTTTCAGTTTCATCCTTAAACAAAAAACCTTTAGCGGGAACTCCATCAAAAGTAACTGATGATTAGTGGTCTACCTGTGGTAACTCAAAACTTGCTGTTAATGGCTACTTATCGTTGATAACTGGTTACCATTGATGACCAACTGTTTTTTATAAGTGGTAACTTACTATCCATCATCAGTTGTCACTTGTAGATTGATGTGTTGTTGATCAACTGTAACATCCCAAACTTCACTTGCCCCTGATGGTCGGTTACCATTGATGACTAAATGTTTTTGTTATGTGGTAACTTACTATCCATGATCAGTTGCCACTTGTAGACTGATGTGTTATTGATCAGTTGTAACATCCCAAACTTTCATATACGACACACACACACATATACATATGCACAGATGTGGGTTTAAGTAAAAAGTGAAATTCGTCTAAAAAAGGCAAAAAGTAATAATGTGAGTTTGAATTTTAATGCATGGTGTTATCATTTGATTTTGTTTTTTTGTAAGCATGGTGTCATTCCTAAAATATAAAACACCATGATCCTGGATTAGTCTTACTTGGGATCGCAAATCCTAAATTTATCAATGAAGAGCGGATCTAATTGTATTAGTATTAATTGATTTCATCTGTGTTAATACTAATTGATAGGGCCTTAGTGGTAAGTGCTACAAGATCTCGTGCATTGGAACCCATAGTTATGGACCCGAATCCATTAGTATGAAACATTTTCTTTTCCAAGTGAGATCCCCTAGTATATGAAGAGTGAAAACGTGTTTTTAATGTTGTGGAATCATAAACCTTCGTATCTTAATGCACGTATTAAGTATTTCGGGTGTATTAGAGAGGGATCACTTTTAGGGGAATATGAGTCGAAGCAATAAAAAGAATATTTCTATTTTCATAATCCCGGGAAAGAAGTTTTACTAATATACATAGGGAAGAAGTAATTTGACTCGTTCAATGTTTGGAATCCATAATATGCTAGGAGACATTGCTTTTTGCAAATTTGAATTAAAGAGTGATAGAAAGCAAGTCTTCATCTTCAGACACCATATCCATAATTAGCACATTCATACTAGTTAGCAGTTCCAACTCCATATCAAGGATATCGTCACTAACATTAATATCGTCAATAATGATATCATCAAAACTTTGAGATTTGTTATCCATGAACTTGTTCATAAATACCATAATGAAAGGAAGATATGAGTTTTTCGCTAGGTATTTGACCAAAGAAGATCATCCAATTCATATAGAACATATCACTAAAATACCCTTAGAGAGAGAAGCCCACGCAGAGCGAAAAAGGGTTTTTCATGGGATGGGAAATAAACTCTTTGACTGGTAAGAAAGATATTTCATAAGAACTGGAAGACTCTTGCATGTACGATAACCCTCCATTCTGCTGACAGAAACAACATTTCTTAGCGCGCTTAACTTCTGCTTGAAAAAGGTGGTAGGATCATAAAGTAAGTGAAGTTGCAAGCCTAACCCAAGAAGGTACAGACGAAGTGGCGAGCCTTTTTAGAGATAGGGGCGACTTTCTTGTGGTAGTCGTTGCGAACATCTTGCCTTTTTCTCTTAGCTTGCACAATTTGGTTATGACTTAGGTACTATCTTTCTTAGTTTCAGGTTGGCCTAATGAATTGAATATGAATCTAAGTCAGTTTTTTAGTAAATGTATATAAGCAATTGTTTAGTGTATAAGCATTTTACAATTTTTGGACGAGATTTATTTAAAATAACCATACTTATGAGATAAAAGGAGGAACAACTCTTTTCTCGTCTGGTTTTACTCTGATTTTTGGAGAAAAATAAGCGGGTTTACCACAAATAGAGGATCGTCGGTTGAAGATACGATAACCCCGGTTTTTCAATAACCGGTTTATGAACAAAGATAGGTTCGCCGGTTTGAAGATTATTAAAGCTTAAGATACTTGTACATAATACTTTGGATACTTGTACCTCTTAATTTTCAACAACACCAACCTTTGCTCTCTAATATCTATATTAATGTAATATATATATATATATATATATATATATATATATATATATATATGTGTGTGTGTTGGGGGGGGGGGGTGATCATAAGAAAACTACTCCTTCATGACAAAGCAAATGACTCATTTGTTGGGTCTCATTTTGTAGCTTATTGTAATAGGATTGTAACTTTTACAGGGTGCGAAATCTATAGACATTTTTCATACAATTATTGTGCGAAATATCCGAATATCTCGCATAAATCATCATGTCAATTTTTCTCCTAACTTTTTGAATCTATGAATAGTAGGTTACATGTACCGGATAGGGAAATATGAGAATAAATATGTAAGTGTATTATAGAGAAAATGTGTGTGTAAACATTCGCTCCCATTAGGGTTCTCAATTAATACATTGTGATTTGATAGATTCTCATGTGCTTGATCATCTCTTTCATTTAGTTCTTATTGTTCATTTCATCATTCGTGCATTTCAGATTCATTATGGTTGTTGTGTGTTTTGGATTGAGCTTACCAAATCGGTTGGATTAAACATTTTACGTTTTCAGCTCCTTGTTTTTTTAGTATGTCATTATGTCTTTATGTTTGTTATTGTGTCTTTTTGCTCATCATTGTGTTTTTCTGTTGATTATTGTGTTTTTATAAAATGGTTATTGTTGAAAAACACAATTATGAAATACACCATTGTGTGTTGCTAATATGTAAAACAAAATGATACTTTTTTTTAATCAAATACATAAAAAAACAATGGCTATATAATACAAAATGGTCTAAAACGTAGAACACAATGATAAATACATATAGCACAATAATTAAAAAAAAATATTTTTAAGTGATAAGTTTTGAAAAACACAATGATTAAATAACATTATTGTGTGCTTCTAATATATAAAACACAATGATAAAATAACAACAAATTTATCTAACACATATATATCAGCAACAAAATAAAACGACATAAGTTATACCGCAAAACACAATGATGAATAAATATTAGACGATGAACTGGAACATTAGACAAAATGACGAAAATAACATCCATTTAAAATAACTAAAAGACATATGTCAAATCCATAACCCTACTTAAACTTTTTAAACTTTATAAATTTAATAACTTTTTTAATTCTAGGAAAATTGGATTTTATTAATACAAGTTTTGCCTTGTTGGCGGATAATAATATGAGTTTTGAATTTTCCCCACAATAATACCAGTTTTCAAGGTATTGGATTCTTATGATATGCCGTTAGTTTTTTACTAACGGTGTTAGTTTTTGCTAACGGAGGACCCATAACCTTGATGATTTCGAGGGCCTTGGCAACCTCTTCAACATCCCCAATGATCGTGCCATCATCGAGATACCAAGCTTGTAAGAGGAGGCGGCAAGTGTCTCGGATGTGGTGGACAAGGAGGTGAAGAACCAGGGCAAACAGGAGTGGGACCAGCGGATCACCCTGCTGAACCCCCGTGGTGGCCCACATATGATCGTCCCCCAAGTAAAGACGGGTCGGCTGCCCGTATAAGAAATCCACCCAAGGCGAGATAGCTGGGCACCTCAGTCGAACCTCACGTAGAAGGGACAAGCGGTCGACAAGATTAAAGGCATTGGCGAAATCCACGGTGAGCATGGCAAGGGAGCCGTCGGTATGCCGGGCATCTAGGAGGCGGTTAACACTGTGCAAGATAGCCTCAGCCCCGCTGGAGACACCGACCCCGAACTGGAAGTCTTGGAGGTATTGAGTCATGTCCTTAGCAATGGCTAAAAATGATTCTTTTTTTATCAAATACATAAAAAACAATGGCTAAATAATACAAAATGGTCTCAAACGTAGAACACAATGATAAATACATATAGCACAATAACTTCAAATATGTGTGTTTTAAGTGATAAGTTTTGAAAAACACAATGATTAAATAACATTATTGTGTGCTTCTAATATATAAAACACAATTATAATATAACAACAAATTTATCTAACACATATATAACAGCAACAAAATAAAACAACATAAGTTATAACGTAAAACACAATGATAAAT
>JBCNJP010000008.1:71245664-71408454 GCA_039602395.1 Deinandra increscens subsp. villosa | reverse complement strand
GTTTTTAGTTTTTCTTTTTCATATATAACTTAAACATCTTTTTACCAAGTAATTAAACTTGTTACATTCCCAACTTTGTAGGCTTTTTCTTTGGTATTTTCACTCTAGTGACACCAACATCAATACATAGCATGACATATACTCTTAAATATTGGAACAAGCCTAACTCTAAATATATGTTTTGCTTAGAAAGTGGTAATTAGGGTTTAATGTAAAATTGGTTTTTAGGAGAATCATATCATCCCCGGTCTCTTTAATTTTTGTTTCCATGAAAATTGTAATCGGTTATGTTTAATATAAAAAAATGTACTTAGGCAATGTTAAAAGCAAATATTATTCACTTATAAAATTTGTGTATGGCACACAAAAATCTAATATAAAATTGTTTTTTAGAAGAATCATATCATCTCCAAGGTTAATATAAACTTTTGTATGGCACACGAAAAACCATTATTAACTCTTAGATTTAAAAGAATTAATATATTATAATATATGACGACTTATAATAAATATTGAATGAACTCTTGTCACAAGTCAAGGAACTAGGCCATAGTAGACCAACATAAGCCCAAGGCACAAAAGAGTCTCGCGTATAACAAAATACGGAAGCAAGTCTGTAAACCTTGCCAAGTTATGCCTTGACAAAGACCACGCTAACTACTCATCAGAACTTGCATTAGTTGTTAACGCTAAGCAAGTATTAGCTGAGTTGTCAAGGTCACGAAAAAAATATGAAAGTTCGATACATATCACAAAAGGGATAAGAACAAAGCATATGAAGTCTCTAAAGTTGATACTTACATATTCCGAGCAAAGCGTGAATGTCAATTTCTACTAAAGCAAACACAGAGAGGGGGCGGGGAGGGGGCTGAAGCAAGGTCGACGTCGCTTGACATCAAACAGTAGTTGACAATCAACAGTAATCTAGGATGCCTATACCCACGAAGGGGAGAAGCTAGATTTTCACAGATCGTCAAGCCTCAGGTACTTAATGAGAACCGCAACAAAGGTAAAATCATCACCTAACACATACTCTCTCTCTATCTCTCTCTATCTATCTCTCTAAAACTTGCTAAGAAAACCTTATTAATTCTCATGTCAGAGGATAATCGCAAAAGGCCCTCTCGTACGATGAGACTAACGATGTTTCTTTGCATCTTAGCAGGTTACTAGCCAAGCTCTTATCATCATATACATGTAGCACCTTGGTACCTTGCCTTTGGCTTAAGGCATGTACAACATGTATCCGGTTGTTGTTGTAGCAACTAGATGTTGTCTTGTAAAATTTTAAATTTTTAACATTTTAATTACAAGACATAACACTTAACCACTAGTATGTAACTATGTATGTATGCTGCTTGAGAACCTTAACTGAGCTAGTTAATTTCAAGCGCGAGTATGGAACGAGTATGGTACTTATTCTCTTCGGGTCGAATCCATTTTCTATTACAGGTTTCGGGTCTTAAACTGGTTAAGGCAAGACTCAAAATTAGGTCTCACTGGTTTGACTTTGAGGTTTGACCTCGTCCATGGGCCTTTGAGACTGCTGAATCAATAGCCTTCGGGCCTTAGTTAGTGGGCAGGCGTTAAGGACCAGTTTTAGGCCCAGGCCCAAAAGAAGGTGATCTCATGAGATTAATGGATTTTGACTCATATGCTCTTTGGTGCTTTTTACTTGTAAATCCCAATGACCCCATGACATGAGAAGTTAAATTCAATTTATGGGCCGGGTTTGATCTTAGCCCATTCCAATAATTTCGTGGGCCTGCATTTCTGTTGTGGGCTTTTATAGTAAAACAAAATAACAAAATACAAATCATGAATAGCAAATTATATAAGAGGTGCATCTATCCAAAATGGGATTTGAAATCGCTCTAGAAACGGGTTTGAAACCAAACTGATCTGTCAGTTTGAAATAGGTTTGAGATCCTATATGTTGAAACTGGTTAAAAACTAATTTATCCATATTAAAGTTTGTTTCGATAAACCCATTTCTAATTCAAATTGGTTTTGACTCGATCCAAACTGGTATTAAAACCGATACCTTTGTGATTTTTTCATATATACGAAGCACATAATATCATATTTACCCGAATAAACTTTTTTTCCTTGCACTCTAAACTCTCATATTCAACTACAAATTTTTAAGAGAAGAGAAGAGTATGAATGCTATAAACTAAAATCAATAGGATAAGATAGTAAGTTTTAGAATGATATATAATGAAACTATCCTTCAAATAAATTGATAAATAGAGAACAAAGACATCCATAATATATAAAAAGATGAAATTCCAACTTTTTATTAAATTAATTAAAAGTGAATTCCACTTCACCAGAGGATGGATAGTGTTCACCCTTTCAATTTGTGAACAAGTCGTCAATTATTCACTCCTACTCCTACCCTCATTTTCTTATTATTATTTTTAAATAAATAATCTATTTTTCATGAAACAGAAAAGCAGGACTTTTTGTTAGTGGGCATTTTCCCTTTAAAGCCAATTAAAATGTCTTTTGGAAGTCTCATTCTCTATACCCCACTCTATAAAAGAATATGTAATTACTAGTTAATAAAACCATTTTCCCTCATAATTTATGATCATCTAAGTTTGTAAACACATTCTCTAATTCTACGTACTTGGTGACGAATACAAAAATTTTTAAAGGGAAGAATAAAATATAGGTCGAATCAAAACAAGTCGAACGAACAATCAAATATATAAATTAACCCAGAAAAAAAAATTAAAGGGAGGATAAAATATAGCTCGAATCAAAACAAGTCGAACGAACAATCAAATATATAAATTAACCCAGAAAAAAATCAGGATCAAACATGTGATAAATTAAGATTTCACATTAAAATTTTAATTTTGTTTCAAGAAAACATCAAGTTTAAAAGAGAAACTATACCGATTGTTAAACCATTCAATCTGCCTTTCAAAATGGGCAAACCATAAATACTATTTTGAAATGAGTTTGCTTCTTTTTATTTTAATCACTTTTAACTCCTTTACATGAACTCCACCATTTTTCATTTTTCAAAACACCACTTTAGATTAGATATAATATTTGGATTAAAGCCGTTGCATTAGGGGAGTGGAAAAGTGGTTTCGTTTATATTTGAAGCTATGTGTTATTTAATTATAGCAGATGTGATATTCATGTTTTCATCATCTGTTGTTGTCTCGAAATTATGTAATAATCTTTTACTGTTTTAACGTCTTATCACCATCTTTCACCTTAATAAAATACCAGATACTTGAAACGAAAAACAAAAGAATCTTTTTAAAAAAATAATAATCTTACCTTCAACACTCAATTTTGCTTTGGAACTAGCTATTTGAAAAAAGCATCTTAGTACAATTTGATGACGCTTATGGCTCAATTACAAAGGAGTTTAAGCTCTAACTAATGTCAAATCATGTCAAGAATCCTCGCTATTGATCTAATTATGTCGAATCATGTTAGGAATCGCACAAATGATTGAAGTTTATGTCGTATAATGAGGAAACTTGCTCACCTATCATATTTAGACTTGTATTTTTTAGGCGAATATAGAAAAGTATTGAATCATCTTTAATTAAAAATATATATATATAACAAATTTGATTGCCATTGGCATTAGTTTTATCCTTCGTACAGCAATAAGCACATATTTAAAGTCATTAATCAAGGATGTTTATATTGGCTAGACTAATTAGAGCTTGAAACGTGGCTTAGTTAAAAGTTAATTATTCCATAACTAGTGGATTAAGAAAAGTGAAACAAACAAACCTTACAAAAAAATATTAGGCAACATAAAGTTTAATAAAAGGATCTCCTCCATTCAAGTTGGAGAAGAAACATATAAAAAGCAAGCTACATGTAAAAGCACTGTAAAATAAAATACAAATTTATTCTTGATCGAAGGCATAAAAAGTGATATAAGTCGATTAAAAAAGACAAGGGTTAATAACTTAAAATTATGATATAGTGTGACCGAGTTAGATTCATTTAAAAAAGTTTTATTTTTAAGAAACCTAAGAAGAAATTTTATAAACCAATTATTCGGTTTAAACGAACCTTGATTGAACTCTTTCAGCATTTGAACCGGCTCATTGAATTTTATGATCTTTACTTTTAGGGTTTGTATTTTTCTTTTCCAGCTTATTGCGCCAGTCTCTTCGTTGTTAATGTGTCTTTTATGCTCATCATTGTTTTCTAGCTTTATGGTTTATGATTTAAGGTTTATGGTTTAGGTTACATTTTTGGGGTTTAGAGTTTAGCTTTTAGGTTATGAAATATATGTTTTTCAGCTTGTTGTGTTTTTTTACTTGTTATCGTGTCTTTTTTGCTCGTCGTTATTTTTTTAGGGTTTAACTTTAGGTTTTAGAATTTATGTGTTGCAGCCCATTGTGTCTTTTTCTTATCATTGTGTCTTTCTGTTAGTCATTGTTTTTTAGGGTTTTCCTTTAGATTTATAGTTCAGGACTTGATGAGACGGTTCTAACATCGCGGCAATGAGTTTAATCAGACATCATTTTAGCCGGTATAAGAGTTTTTAAAAATCCTTTTTTGGTTTCTTATAAATAAGTACATTTTTAGAATAACTCAACGCTATTAAGTTAGAAGTCATGATAAATCATAAATGATAAAAAGTAAACTAATTAATTAAAGAAATAAAATAGTTAAATAATCTTAATAGCTTAAAAAAAGAGACACCAGAAAGCTAGGGAGCACAAAAAGACTGGAGAATAATAAAATAGTATTGAAAAATAGGAATAAAATACTATTAAAAATAGGTAGCAGTTTACAAATAATATATATAGTAACTATTAAAAATAGGTAGCAGTTTACAAATAATATATATAGTAATAGTAATGAAGCCGGTAATTTTTTTTTTTTGAATGGCCAACGAATGTCCCAGAAAACCTGGGGACTATTTACACCAGTTGAGCTCATTCCAGGGAAAATCCACCTCCGCGAGCGGCCGGGTGGTAAAACCTGGGAGCTCAGGGATCGAACTTGTGACCTTTCAGCCCCAAGTCTCCCCTCATCGCCAGAAGCCGGTATTTAGTGATATCATTTTTATGAATCGTAATGGATCACAACAAGATGTGACCTTACTAAATGACAAAACCAGTAGATAGGAGTTTTAATGTTTTATTTCTAATTGATCTGTTAAACACCTGAAATTCTTTTATTAAATAATATCAATATCAATATTTTTAATTTGAACAAGCATTATATATGGTTACTGTTGTTTAAAGAATAGAAATAGAATAGAATATTATAGATAAAGATAGGATTTGAAGGTGTGAATGGATGGCCATTAGGCTTAGTGTGGGATAACATGACTCAACATTCACTTTATTCAGCAAGCATTAGAAAAGAATTACTTTCAAACCTGCCCAACATTAACCATGATTTGAACTTACCTACATTAATATTCAAAGTGGCAATAGGGAGGGAATATGTAGCTATAGGTTTGTATAGTTGAATATTTCTTTTGAATCATGTGTATGTATGTCGTTTCTAGATTAGACTCATTTTAACCCTGGTATTTAAAATCATTAATAATAAATCTAAAACAAAATAAAAATGAGTTTGATATTACTAGCATATCAAGATATCAAAAGTAAAATACTATTCGTTTATAGGTGGGAACTATCAAAAGAATTTGTTGGAACAATTTAATCTTCATGAAAGAGTTTGACACTTGACGGTCGATAGTTTTTCAGTTTCATCCTTAAACAAAAAACCTTTAGCGGGAACTCCATCAAAAGTAACTGATGATTAGTGGTCTACCTGTGGTAACTCAAAACTTGCTGTTAATGGCTACTTATCGTTGATAACTGGTTACCATTGATGACCAACTGTTTTTTATAAGTGGTAACTTACTATCCATCATCAGTTGTCACTTGTAGATTGATGTGTTGTTGATCAACTGTAACATCCCAAACTTCACTTGCCCCTGATGGTCGGTTACCATTGATGACTAAATGTTTTTGTTATGTGGTAACTTACTATCCATGATCAGTTGCCACTTGTAGACTGATGTGTTATTGATCAGTTGTAACATCCCAAACTTTCATATACGACACACACACACATATACATATGCACAGATGTGGGTTTAAGTAAAAAGTGAAATTCGTCTAAAAAAGGCAAAAAGTAATAATGTGAGTTTGAATTTTAATGCATGGTGTTATCATTTGATTTTGTTTTTTTGTAAGCATGGTGTCATTCCTAAAATATAAAACACCATGATCCTGGATTAGTCTTACTTGGGATCGCAAATCCTAAATTTATCAATGAAGAGCGGATCTAATTGTATTAGTATTAATTGATTTCATCTGTGTTAATACTAATTGATAGGGCCTTAGTGGTAAGTGCTACAAGATCTCGTGCATTGGAACCCATAGTTATGGACCCGAATCCATTAGTATGAAACATTTTCTTTTCCAAGTGAGATCCCCTAGTATATGAAGAGTGAAAACGTGTTTTTAATGTTGTGGAATCATAAACCTTCGTATCTTAATGCACGTATTAAGTATTTCGGGTGTATTAGAGAGGGATCACTTTTAGGGGAATATGAGTCGAAGCAATAAAAAGAATATTTCTATTTTCATAATCCCGGGAAAGAAGTTTTACTAATATACATAGGGAAGAAGTAATTTGACTCGTTCAATGTTTGGAATCCATAATATGCTAGGAGACATTGCTTTTTGCAAATTTGAATTAAAGAGTGATAGAAAGCAAGTCTTCATCTTCAGACACCATATCCATAATTAGCACATTCATACTAGTTAGCAGTTCCAACTCCATATCAAGGATATCGTCACTAACATTAATATCGTCAATAATGATATCATCAAAACTTTGAGATTTGTTATCCATGAACTTGTTCATAAATACCATAATGAAAGGAAGATATGAGTTTTTCGCTAGGTATTTGACCAAAGAAGATCATCCAATTCATATAGAACATATCACTAAAATACCCTTAGAGAGAGAAGCCCACGCAGAGCGAAAAAGGGTTTTTCATGGGATGGGAAATAAACTCTTTGACTGGTAAGAAAGATATTTCATAAGAACTGGAAGACTCTTGCATGTACGATAACCCTCCATTCTGCTGACAGAAACAACATTTCTTAGCGCGCTTAACTTCTGCTTGAAAAAGGTGGTAGGATCATAAAGTAAGTGAAGTTGCAAGCCTAACCCAAGAAGGTACAGACGAAGTGGCGAGCCTTTTTAGAGATAGGGGCGACTTTCTTGTGGTAGTCGTTGCGAACATCTTGCCTTTTTCTCTTAGCTTGCACAATTTGGTTATGACTTAGGTACTATCTTTCTTAGTTTCAGGTTGGCCTAATGAATTGAATATGAATCTAAGTCAGTTTTTTAGTAAATGTATATAAGCAATTGTTTAGTGTATAAGCATTTTACAATTTTTGGACGAGATTTATTTAAAATAACCATACTTATGAGATAAAAGGAGGAACAACTCTTTTCTCGTCTGGTTTTACTCTGATTTTTGGAGAAAAATAAGCGGGTTTACCACAAATAGAGGATCGTCGGTTGAAGATACGATAACCCCGGTTTTTCAATAACCGGTTTATGAACAAAGATAGGTTCGCCGGTTTGAAGATTATTAAAGCTTAAGATACTTGTACATAATACTTTGGATACTTGTACCTCTTAATTTTCAACAACACCAACCTTTGCTCTCTAATATCTATATTAATGTAATATATATATATATATATATATATATATATATATATATATATATAATGTGTGTGTGTTGGGGGGGGGGGGTGATCATAAGAAAACTACTCCTTCATGACAAAGCAAATGACTCATTTGTTGGGTCTCATTTTGTAGCTTATTGTAATAGGATTGTAACTTTTACAGGGTGCGAAATCTATAGACATTTTTCATACAATTATTGTGCGAAATATCCGAATATCTCGCATAAATCATCATGTCAATTTTTCTCCTAACTTTTTGAATCTATGAATAGTAGGTTACATGTACCGGATAGGGAAATATGAGAATAAATATGTAAGTGTATTATAGAGAAAATGTGTGTGTAAACATTCGCTCCCATTAGGGTTCTCAATTAATACATTGTGATTTGATAGATTCTCATGTGCTTGATCATCTCTTTCATTTAGTTCTTATTGTTCATTTCATCATTCGTGCATTTCAGATTCATTATGGTTGTTGTGTGTTTTGGATTGAGCTTACCAAATCGGTTGGATTAAACATTTTACGTTTTCAGCTCCTTGTTTTTTTAGTATGTCATTATGTCTTTATGTTTGTTATTGTGTCTTTTTGCTCATCATTGTGTTTTTCTGTTGATTATTGTGTTTTTATAAAATGGTTATTGTTGAAAAACACAATTATGAAATACACCATTGTGTGTTGCTAATATGTAAAACAAAATGATACTTTTTTTTAATCAAATACATAAAAAAACAATGGCTATATAATACAAAATGGTCTAAAACGTAGAACACAATGATAAATACATATAGCACAATAATTAAAAAAAAATATTTTTAAGTGATAAGTTTTGAAAAACACAATGATTAAATAACATTATTGTGTGCTTCTAATATATAAAACACAATGATAAAATAACAACAAATTTATCTAACACATATATATCAGCAACAAAATAAAACGACATAAGTTATACCGCAAAACACAATGATGAATAAATATTAGACGATGAACTGGAACATTAGACAAAATGACGAAAATAACATCCATTTAAAATAACTAAAAGACATATGTCAAATCCATAACCCTACTTAAACTTTTTAAACTTTATAAATTTAATAACTTTTTTAATTCTAGGAAAATTGGATTTTATTAATACAAGTTTTGCCTTGTTGGCGGATAATAATATGAGTTTTGAATTTTCCCCACAATAATACCAGTTTTCAAGGTATTGGATTCTTATGATATGCCGTTAGTTTTTTACTAACGGTGTTAGTTTTTGCTAACGGAGGACCCATAACCTTGATGATTTCGAGGGCCTTGGCAACCTCTTCAACATCCCCAATGATCGTGCCATCATCGAGATACCAAGCTTGTAAGAGGAGGCGGCAAGTGTCTCGGATGTGGTGGACAAGGAGGTGAAGAACCAGGGCAAACAGGAGTGGGACCAGCGGATCACCCTGCTGAACCCCCGTGGTGGCCCACATATGATCGTCCCCCAAGTAAAGACGGGTCGGCTGCCCGTATAAGAAATCCACCCAAGGCGAGATAGCTGGGCACCTCAGTCGAACCTCACGTAGAAGGGACAAGCGGTCGACAAGATTAAAGGCATTGGCGAAATCCACGGTGAGCATGGCAAGGGAGCCGTCGGTATGCCGGGCATCTAGGAGGCGGTTAACACTGTGCAAGATAGCCTCAGCCCCGCTGGAGACACCGACCCCGAACTGGAAGTCTTGGAGGTATTGAGTCATGTCCTTAGCAATGGCTAAAAATGATTCTTTTTTTATCAAATACATAAAAAACAATGGCTAAATAATACAAAATGGTCTCAAACGTAGAACACAATGATAAATACATATAGCACAATAACTTCAAATATGTGTGTTTTAAGTGATAAGTTTTGAAAAACACAATGATTAAATAACATTATTGTGTGCTTCTAATATATAAAACACAATTATAATATAACAACAAATTTATCTAACACATATATAACAGCAACAAAATAAAACAACATAAGTTATAACGTAAAACACAATGATAAATAAAATTAGACGATAAATTGGAACACTAGACAGAATGACGAAAATACCATCCATTTAAAATAACTAAAAGACATATGTCAAATCCATAACCCTTCTTAAACTTTTTAAACTTTCAAAATTTAATAACTTTTTTAATTCTATAACCCAATAAATAAGTGATTGTATAAGGGTGTTTTCGGTAGTTTCTTAAAATGTAAGGGTTATAAATACAATAAATCAAAATTTGAAGAGCTATAACTGAAATATTTTTCTTATTTTTAACACAGGGGACCGTTGGTAAACTGTTAGCTTCCTGCCGGCGCCAAATATTCTTCCCCTTCCCTCACTTATAACACTCGCTACAAACTTCACTTGATTTCCGAACAAACAAACTCCCTCCGTCTCCTGATCGGAGCTCCAGATCCGAACAACCGTCCGTCCGTCCGGCGGAAGATTCCGGTGTTTATTTGACTGATTTGTGTGTTTTTCCGATTTCCGATGACGGAAGGAATCAACGGATTTTCATCGCCGAGAGCTGATGTTTTTCCGGCAGGCCTTCGTGTGCTTGTCGTCGATGATGATCCTACCTGGTTGAAAATTCTCGAGAAGATGCTGAAGAAGTGCTCTTACGAAGGTTCTCATCTCATCGCTAATTCTTCCTTTTTTAGTTTTTTTTTTCGTCCGTTGATTCGTTCTATATAAGTGATGTATACAAGTTGATTCGAGTGAATCTGCGTGATGTTATGTAGATGTGATTGAATTATTCATGGTTTTGATCGTTTGATGTGTATCAAGCATCAATACAGGTCCAATTTTGGGCGAATATTTTAATTTAGGGCAAACTTTGATGTTTTATGTGTTATTAGATGCATGAAATGATTCCTCACAATAGAAGACATTTGCTAGAATTGTCAGTGATGTGTAACAAAGTTTGTTTTCTAAAGAAGTACTTTCAAATAAATTGAAATTCTGTCACTATCTCTTCAAATTGATATGTTTAAAGAACATGAAAATGATTAGATAATGACTGGCATACAGAAGATTGAAGTTTCGATATGTTTATTATAGCACTTGGTGCATGGATCCATTTATATTGGCCCGAGTTATATAACTTTTTTTCTTTTTGTTGATTGTTGTTGGTTCAGTTACTACATGTGGACTAGCAATACAAGCTCTGGATATGCTTCGTGAGAGGAAAGACGGGTTTGACATTGTAATTAGTGATGTTAACATGCCTGACATGGATGGTTTCAAGCTGTTAGAGCATGTTGGACTTGAGATGGATCTTCCAGTCATAAGTCGGTTCACTCTTGCTTATACACACATACATGTATCTGTGTGTGTAGGCTTAGTATCCAATAGGAGGGAATTAATTCACAACTATTTTATATCTGGTTCACCAAATTTTGTGAACTTTTTCAGTATTGTAAAGTTATGAATCAGCTTTAGAGAAGTTGTGAAACAGTTCCCTTCTCACATTTCTCACAGATATTTAGCTTCTTACACACACACACACACACAATACTATTATTGATTCTGATTATGTTTAGTGAACTGTATGCAGTGATGTCTGTTGATGGAGAAACAAGCAGAGTTATGAGAGGTGTCCAACACGGGGCTTGTGATTATCTTCTAAAACCGATTCGAATGAAGGAATTAAGAAACATATGGCAGCATGTTTACAGAAAAAAGATACATGAGGTGAGAGATACAGAAAGTTATGAAGGCCTTGAAGAGATTCTGATGATGAGAAATGTATCTGAACAACAATCTGATGACGGATACCTGTTTTGTGGAGGTGACATGACACCAGGTAGTAAGAAAAGAAAAGATCCTGAACATAAGTATGAAGAAAAAGACTTTGCTGATCATTCTTCGATCAAGAAAGCACGAGTTGTTTGGACCGTTGATCTTCATCAGAAATTTGTCAAAGCTGTCAATCTCATTGGGTTTGAAAGTGAGTTTTGTTTATGTTTATTATTATTATTATTTTTTTGTATTACTTTTCCTGTGTACATTTGAGTCTTTTAGGTTATGGATTTGTTCCGTTGGGTCATTAAATGGATGGCAAAATGATAAATCTTACGGCAAGTCCACATTATGATTCCAAACCAAAAGGTACAATGACTAAAAAGCACAAAGGTAGAAGTACAATTGTTTTTTGTGTATTTTTGGCACAAACTATCAATTTACTTCCCTTGTGTCTTATTCTAGTCATTATGTATGTTTTCTTTTACATTTGAGTCATTAAAAGATGTCTCTGGATTGATAGGGTTTAAGACAAAAGCTTTTACAACAACTCCACATAAACGACCGATACCAGATGAAAAAGAACAAATTTTAAACTACTTGTGTGTACTAAAAAGTACAATAACTAAAACGGGACAAAGTGTAAGTACATTGGTCTTTTGTGCAAAAAAACCCTTTTTGTCTACCTTAAACTTTAAGAGGGTATATAATTGTTCCCAAATTCTATGGCAGAAGTTGGTCCAAAGAAGATACTTGACCTCATGAACGTGCCATGGTTAACGAGAGAGAATGTTGCGAGCCACTTACAGGTATTTCTTTAACTCCTAACTCCTGGCAACTGTTATCTGTCATCTTCTTTTAAATTTTCCTTTGGACTCCTCCCATACTGTTCGTTAAGGTCGGACATATAAATATGTATCATAATTTGTTATATACGAACTTGGCAAATAAAAAAGATGTTGAATGACAAAAAATCTTCATCTTCAAAACATATAAGCACTCTGTAAATTTTGTATACTTTAAGTACAAAGTTAACTATTATTGAACATTTTAAGGGTTTTCTGGTCATCTAGCAACGTATGGTATAATCAAAACTGAATTCATACCTTAGTAGACTACTTATTAGTTTCAATATATCATTGACCTTAGTGAAATAAATTGAATCATCAGGTAGCTCTCACAAAATCATATACCTTTTTTGACAACCACTTTTCTCATAAATTGTCTTTAAATAGTGCAGAAATATCGCCTCTACTTAACTAGGTTACAGAGAGACGATCTTAAAACTTCATCTAGTGGGCCGAAACACCCAGATATTCCTCCAAGAGATGCAACTGAAAGCTGTACCGAATCTATAACAGTTCAACAAAACGAAGCTGTCAGCAGCCACCGAACTCCCAACAACCTTATTATCCAAAATCCCATTTCTACAGTCCATGAAGTTGAAGTCAAAGGTAATGCGTCATTACAGACAATAAAACCCAAGAAAATTATAACTGGTTATGCAGCCAATCCTGGAATTAGTCTCTCTTTCGGCTCAACTCAGTACCTGCCATTTAACTCAGCGTTGCCAACTCAGTACTCTTGGAGTGGAGGTTTACAAGAAATTCAGTTCAAACAAGAACACAGCCCTCCACAGTTTCAAGTACAAAACAGTTTTACTGGTCTCGGACTGCCAGCTCAGCAGAACATTATGCCAAGTTTCCAACCACCTGATCCAGTCACTGGTCCAACATGGAGCCTGAAAGAAGATCCGAATACCGAACAAGCTTCCATAAATATTATGGAATTATCACCATTTTTGCTTCAAGGTCAACATTGTTCTGCAACAAACATTGACCATCAAAACAAAGGGGTGACTGAGTGTAATGATCACGAGTCGTTGTATGATGCACTAAGATTTGACTATGACTATCCTGCTGACTCATTGGAATATCCTGTAATAGATCAAGGCCTATTCATAGTCTGATATTGCCACGTCATCATCCTCGTCTACATATGAAACTGATAGTTATGCTATTTAAGAAGTTGAAACATAATGTGGAGGCTAGAAAGATGATGGATCCTAGTCAGCAAGAATTGAGGTGTGCTACTAATTTTATTTTGGGGTACATAAATTTGATCCTTTGCAACAAATTAAGATAGAAAGTTGTTTCTTTAAAGGTAGAATAATAATACTTTATACCTTGCATACAAAAACATTACAGTATATAACCCTTGAAAAATGATGTTGAAAGAAGCAATACGTGATACACTGAGGTACATGAATCACGTACTGAGTCACGTATTGTATTTTTCATTTGCGTACATGTAGTATTTTTACTTCCAATGCTGAAAATGTTAAGTTAAAGAAAACTGAAGGAAAGCCTTTTCACAAAGACATTAAGCATTTATTGTTAAACTCAACCTATATAAGTACAATCCACCATCTACTTGATCATCCATGAATGATCAAGTAATTGGGTGGATTTTGTTTAAACTATATATCTGACTTTTACCGCTCCAAATATGATTCCTTACTAACTCATATGTACGATGATCGCCTTCAGTGTCTTGTCATAAGTTGCCCTCAACTTAAAACCAATATTGTTATTACTATTTTGTTTATTCATCTGTAATCCTCAACACAAGAACAAGAACTATTTAATGTTTGTAAATAGGCAACTATATATGCATTACCTGCTATTAACTTAAAATCGATATTGTTATTACCTGCTATTACATTAAACTTTCGGATGTTATACAATCGGCAAACGAATACTTGACAAACACACATGATTTCTTCGACAACAAGGTCAATCATGGGATTTCTTACTTGGCAAACAAGCCATGGAACTACTTAATTTTTTCTTATTTATTTCTATAAAATTCTTTGGCTTCATTCCAAGCTTTTGCTGGCACATTCGTGTGGCTTGATCCTGCATAATCTGGAAAATAGTTGTGTTTAACAAGCATAGAAACATCTTCGAGTGTTAGGATGAAGAAAAGTGTTTATGCTTATATGACTATTTTAGGGTAAGATAAGTTGTTTTCAGTGAAGCAGTTTAAGATTTGCTTATTAGTCATTCTATAAGCAAAAACATTAATCTTTTCTTTATTAGTCATTCAAGTTGGCCCGACAATCTTCGAGTGTTAGGATGAAGAAAAGTGTTTATGCTGCTTATATGACTATTTTAGGGTAAGATAAGTTGTTTTCAGTGAAGCAGTTTAAGATTTGCTTATTAGTCATTCAATAAGCAAAAACATTAATCTTTTCTTTATTAGTCATTCAAGTTGGCCCGACAACCCCCGGATCCCAAGCATGAGGGAGCCCTCGTGCACTGGGTTTATCGTCACTCCTAGTTTTCAAAAATTCTTGCAATCAAATGATTGATGTAAAGTATATTTCTTTACCTTCTGTATCTTATAAATTGCACCTTTGGTTTCACTAGTACTCGGTTTTGCTTCTCGAGTCGTGCTCCAACGCAACTTTTTATCGTCACTCCTAGCTTTTTCCTGTAGAAAAAATCTATTTTGTAATAACTGAAGGCTATTTTAGACATTTCTTAAAAAAAGAGGGAGTATATTGTTAAATTACCTTCAATTTTGGTTTTTCTTCTAGCTTTTGAAAAAACTGTAAAAAAATACAATAAAATAAAATATCAAGAACACAGAAATATTGGTTTTGGTTCAGTAATTCCATGAAAGTCAAACTTACCTGTTTTCTTTTTGCTGCTCTTTCATCACTTTTAAAGCTAAATGATGATGGCACAGTAATGGGTCTTGGTTTCTTTGTAGACGCGATTACTGTTTCCGAATGGCTGGTGTAATATATTTCATGTTGTTAATATTATTATTAGGGAATGTATATAACATTTAAAAGAACATGTAACATTGATGAAGGTTCTTACTTTGTTGAATGGGACTTCAAAACAACTGTTTTGTCGCCATTGACCCGATGGTCGAGTAGCGGTTTAGACCTGTAGAATCGCAGTAAATTTTTATACAACAAAATTTGTCTTTTTTAAGAATATTTTTAGGGTTAAGAACTGAATTATTTTACCTTTTGCTTTCTTGTCTTGGGAATAATACCTGGGAAGTTTTCTTTACCATATTGACTGTTGACACCTGCAAATCCAAACAAATGGTCAATCCTTTGATGGTAATTAAACCTGGGAAAACAGTCAGGCCAGGTCAGGTCAACTAACAGGTTCTAACAAAACGAGCTCCGGTCAAAATGGGTCATTGTAGAAAAAACTCAAAAAGTACCAAAGGGATTCACCCACTATACACTTATTTTTATGGCGGCTGGTGGCAATGGCAGGCAAAGGTGGTGGTGTGTAACGGTTGTAGTGACGACCGTGGCAGTGGCCATGTCAGCGATGGTCGGTGGGTGGCGATGACCCTTTTCAACCTGTTCTAAACTAGCTAGTTTCTTAGGAGTTACCCTTTTTGACCTTTTGTATAATTTGAGTGACCCAAATGAACCCGCTTATTATAGAAAGGGTAATGATTGCGAGGTGTAATAATAATAACATTAATAGTAACTAGTAATAGTAATAGTAATACTAACAGTAATAATAATAAAATCAAAACTCAAGGAAAGAAAGTTGAATTACCCTGGGATTGTGCTTGAGGGTTTGATTTTTTGGATGAATTTCAGGAATTGGTGCTTTTCTACTTGATGATTTTACCAAAGAAATTTCGGTTTTTGTCTGCCCTGATATTTTCTCCTATAAGACCATCATTTAACATTAGCAAAAACATTGGTCAAGTTCAAATATCATAATAACAATATAATAAAATCAAAACTCATGGAAAGAAAGTTGAATTACCCTGGGATTGCACTTAAGGATTTGATTTCTTGGGTGAATTTCAGGAATTGGTGCTTTTCTACTTGAAGATTTAACCAAAGAAATATTGGTTTTTGTCTGCCCTAACATTTTATCCTACAAAATAACAGCATTTAACATTATCAAAAACATTGGTCAATTTCAAGAATATATGAGCATACATACATACAACATACATACCTTGATTAGTCTTTTCTTATTTTTGTCAACATGACTAGACTTGTTTGAAATCTTGACCTCAAAACAATGATTATCCGAGGAAACATTTTCGGTTGATGTTTTTTCCTGCTCCATTTGTACACCACTCGAGATGTTCTCATCAACATTCCCGTCTTCTGAGACAACTTGATTAGTAAGTGATGAGTAGACATCTTTGTTTGATGTCATTTCCACTTTTGCCCCTTTTCCTGAGAAAACTAGACTAGTACTAGATTTTTCATGTTCCGCATGGCTCTTAGCCGGGATGATGTCATCAACATTCCCGATTTCTGGGAAAATGGGATCGGTAAAAGGTGAGGAAACATCTTGCTTTGATGATATCTCGGGTTCTCCCCCTTCGGTGCTTGAAACTATAGGTGAGGAAACATGCGCAGTTGATGCTTTTTCCTGTTCCACAGGGCTAGCACTTGAGATGATCTCAACAACATTCTTGGTTTTTAAGGTAACTAGATTAGTACTAGGTGAGGAAACATCATAGTTTGATGTTATTTCCGGCTCTGCCCGTCTGTTACACGTGTTTTCATCGGTATCAACTGTCGGTGACTGATTTTCTGGTGTACGCGATATAGTAACAGGACTAACATTTGTTGGAGGGCAGTAATTAAGAGGAGGTTTATTTTCCTTTCTAGTTGGTTTTGCAGATTTTTTGGATGCAAAATTATTGAAATAGGCCTCGAAAAAAGCTTTTTTTTCAGCAACAGCACCCGGTCTGGAGTGTTTCTGGACATCTTCTCGGATTCGATTATGAGAAAACGAAGACCATCTTTCCCAATCCAGTGGTTCGGTCATGAACCGCCCAAATGAAACCGATGTTGTTAGGGCTCGAAGTGGGTCTCCCTGTATCAGAGTCAATAACTAATTTCATTGACCTTCTAAAAAGTCAAAATTGGAATTTTATTGTAAGGAGGTAGTGACTAGTGAGTGATGAGCATGAAATATATACATACAGAATCTTGAGCAAAAATTAAAATTCTCAGGATTTAGATAGTGAAGTACCAAAGTACTCAAAACTGAAAAAAAAGATGACTAATTTGACACTCAAAAGTTTTGACTTTTCTGGACCTCACAACCATGTGTTCACAAAAAGTAAGCATACATGCTCTGCAGAATCTTGAGCCAAAGACTAATTGAGTAAACTATAAACAAAAAGAGCCAGCAATTTAACTGTAGGCGCATATAATAGTAACTAATTGGGATGTTTGACTCTGAAAGTCAAATTTTGACTATGTTGGGAAATAAAACTAATAAAGATGAGATGTTCAGGTAATACACATACAGAATCATGACAAAAACACATGATGTTGAAGAAAACCAGATGTAAATCAACGCCAGAAAGTGAATTACAATGTTTGACTCTACTAAAGTCAAATCCGGACTTTTTAGGACAGAAGTCTTGATAAACACCAGAAATTAAGAATCTTGAATTAAAGCAGAGAATTTCAAGAAACTATAAAGTAAGAAGGAAATGCCACAAATTAAATTGAAAAGAAAGTAAACCCTGCAAACCAAATAAAATCTAAGGACAGAAGTCTTGATAAACACCAGAAATTAAGAATCTTGATTAAAAGCAAGAAATTTCAAGAAACTATAAAGTAAGAAGGAAATGCAACAAATTGAATTGAAAAGAAAGTAAACCCTGCAAACCAAATAAAATCTAGGGTTTTTTCAAGAACACATAAGTTACATAAAGCCTAAATCCGATTAACAAACCTGCAAGTAAACCCTAGAAACAGATAAAGAAATTGGGGCTTTTTTAATATATAAATTCTTGAACTAACCTCTTTGAATTCGCGAGAAGCGAATAATGGATGTGAAGCTGAACGCATCAAACAAGGAGCTGCTTCACCCATTGCCGTTAATCTAGAGAGAGAAAGTAAACCGGAATACAAAACCACTGTAAATTTTAAAGAGAAGACAATGATGATATGAAGGAGATCTTCCCAACGTCTTTGTGTTTAATTTTCTGGTTTGTTTGTTTGTTTGTTTTACAGAGTAATTAAATAAATATGAAATATGAAATCCCAAGATTTAATTGGGGGACCCACGCAAATCACAACGGCTATAAAATTTTACAAATTTGTTAAATTTGATATAAATGGGAGGAAATTTGTTTACTTTCCTTTTTATTCGACCCAAAGGTTTCGGACTTTCTGTTTTGAGATAGTAACAAGGCCTATCATCGTTATTTTAAACCAGAATTTTATCTTTATTTTTATTTTTTAACGGTGAACATTATCAACGTCCGGTTACCTAAATTACATCTGATAAACATGTTAGCCACGACACCCATAAAACGCTGACAATATGGATAATCGAGACCATTTGTTTGAACCGTCTCCGAAAAAATTCACCATCAACTGAGATAAAACCGGGTGTCTCAAGAATCGAAGTCGCGACCTCATAACCACTAGACCTTTTATTATCGATGAATTACCATTAAAATAAGTCTCAGGGTCTGTTTGGTATAAGGTAATAGAATGAACTAAAGAATGGAATGGTCGAAAGAATAAAATAGATCATTATCATTTCATCTTCCTATTTGGTTATCATGTGAGAATGGAATAAATCATTGCTTCGTATTGTTTGATAGTTAATAAAAATAAAGTAATTTAATATAATTCACTAAAATTTCTATTTAAAATTAATATTTGTGTTTCATATTTATATTTTTCAATGTTTTAATGTTTAAATTTTTTTATTTTTTATTAAATAATTTTATTTATATATTTTTTTCTAATTTAATTTTATCTTTATTATTTTTTGTTTTGGGTTTTTAATTATTGTCTTATTTTTATGTTTAGTTATTTTATTATTATTTTTTTTATTTTAATATATATTTTTTTAATTTTTTCCTCTTTTTTTACATTTTTTTTCATTAAAGTTTTAAAAAATATCTAATTAAAAAAAAAACTTTTATTCCATTGTTTGAAAGAATCGGAAAAAAACACCTCACCCCCATGCAATAAAATGCTTTAAAAATGGAAAGAATTGCAATAAAATGCTTTAAAAATGGAAAGAATTGTATTCGTTATGTAATGGTGCATTCCATTCCAATGTACTATCAAATATGTTATTTTTGACTCATTTTATTCCATCATCCATTCCTACATACCAAATACTACCTCAATGTAAAAAAAAAAAAATTACCTTTATTAGCCCGAAGGTTTTAAAGTCGATAGATCATAAGAAACCAATAATAAGAGTTCAAAACACTAATTCAGAATATAATGTTCCCCATAGCTAAAAAAAACATTTAATCCCATAACTACTCTAATTAAAACCTCCCAATTCTCCACCACCGTGCTGGAAAATAAACCCACCGTTCGCCGGAACACCCACCGTCTACCCGCCGTTAAACCCGCTCCACCCGCCCATTTCAATCACATTCGGACCCCCCAAAGTCGCCGGAGCTTTATTAATAATCACCAATTCATCAGCTCTAATCAACACCTTCTTCTTCAACTCCATCAACGACCACAGAAACTGCTCCATCTCCCCCACCTCCATCCCCTCCACATCGTTATCAAACCACGGCATTCCCCCGCCACCGCTCGCCGGAATCATCTCCCCCCGCTTCTTCTCCGCCTCCAGTTCCCGCAATACCTCCATGTAGTGCCGGTTGAACTCCTTCATCAGCAGCGGCGACAGAGCACTAAACGAGTGCTCTGCCGCCGCCTGGGCTCCTCCGTCTCCGGTGCCGTCGGAGACGGAGGAGCTGCTGGTGGTATAACGGTCGACGAGGAGGTCGACGTTAGGGTGGCCGAAGGCGAAAAGCCTGCCGCCGGGGGAGTTAACGAGGATGGCGACTTGTGCTCCGGTCAAAACGCAGAGCTCGGACGCCTTTTTGAATAGTCCGGTGCGGCGTTTGGAGAAGGTGACTTGACGGGTGTTGGTTTCTTCGATCTTTTTGATCTCGATCTTTTTACGGCCTTTGGTTATCTTCTTCTTCTTCATGTTTGTAAGAACCATGGTGGACCTAATCAAAAATCAATACGTGTTATTAAAAGAATAAGCGAATGTCGTTAAATGGGTTCATGATCAAAGATTTATAGAAAATAAAATAGAAGAACGTTAGACCGAATGATTAAGGAAGATCTTGAACTTGCTCTTTTTTCTTCTTCTTCTTCTTCCGAATTCTCCTGTTTTTTCTCGATCGCAAGTCTGCTGCCGTCCCAAGTTCTCCGCGTAGGTCATATATATATATATATCCCTCCATTAATGTAAAGTTGACCTATTATTTCACGTCCAAATTAGATTGGAATTCTCGGCCCAAACTTTTAATTTGTGTAGTTAACTTGTTTACTTTTGTAAGCTACCGAATCCTCCTTCATTTAACAAATAAATAACAAAATTTAAGTTACAAATAGAACTTAAATCAATAAACTTATTAAATTTGAGAAGGTATTCAAGAACCAAATTCAGTAACCTTATCAATTAAGAACCAAATTCATCAAACTAAGATTCATGTTCATTGATGTTCAAATTCAGAGTATACGTGCGATTAGATAACGCAAATATCACAAATTTCATGTTCATGGATGTTCAAATTCAGCTAGATACATCTTGATCTAGCTAATATGAAGTGATCTTAAGCATAAATCAACGAATTAACTAAAGCAAATTGAAATCGAATTATCAAAAAAATCACTATTGAGAAAAAGGGGGAAAAAAAGACAAATGGGAAGAAAAAAAAAACAAAAAAGAGAAAACAAAACAGTCGCAAGATTCGATTAGTACAAAATAAGTTGTTCATTTTCTTCTATTATATACGTTTTCAGTGGCAAACTTGTAAATAAAGGTGGAAAATGTCTAACGTTAACGTTGTATTATATATAATGTGTCACTCTATCTCATACGTTAGATTTTCACTCTAAGAAAAACTAATATTACATCATTATTTCAAACACCCTAACTCTATATTCTCGAGTGTAATTTAATGAAGAAAATAAAAGGAAACATAAAAAAAGTTATATTCTTTAGTTTTTTAATAAAAAAAATGGAGAGAAGAGAAGGCAAGAGGAGGGGAAATTTGTGTCCATATCTTTCTTTCCAAATGGAAGGATTGGAAGAGAAAGTGTTAATCAAAATTTAATTCTTTGACAATTACCGAATTAGGATCATATATGGGATTATAGCTAGAACTCTATGGTGCATTTTGAAAGTGAGAAACAACCCGGCATTCAATAATCGTAATCGTCGTGTTCGTTTCTTTAGATAAAAAATAGAGAATAGTTAAATGGTATTTGGATCATATCCTCTGGGAGGATTGGTTTAATTTTTATTCTATTTCCCTCTGCAATCTAGCTAGCTTCTTGCTATTTTCTTAATTTTCTAATCGAATGGCTGATCAAAAGGAAAAACTAAACAATCTCACATGAGATTAATTTCAGATGTGTTTTGTGATGATATAAAGAAATTATGAACCTGGAAAATGCATCAAGTCTGGTCTAAAAACATTTCTTATTAATCTACAACTCCATTCAACACAACTTCCTCATCAAACACATTACTTTGCAGGTTTTTTGGAGTTGTTTTTCCGGCGAACCTTCACGAAAGCTTGACCCAAGTCCTGATTAATCATATAAATTGATTACTGTTAAAAGATTCAGAAGAAAAGGTTAACATGTCAAAAAAGCTAATTACTTCATACTTGTATTTACCTGACTTTGACTTTGACTTTGTTCCTTAGTTGACTCTTTTGAGGTCCATAATTGCTCCAAGTTGTAATAAGCTCTTGCTTTCTCATCTAGAGCATGGACTATTAATGAACCTGAAAAAGATAATCATCACCAATACATTAATTTCTTTATATAAGTATAAATAATAAATCAAAGATTAATTCCATACAAGAAAATATAATGTATACCTGAATCAATGACAATCCAATTTCCTCCTTCTTGCCCTTCTACACTCGGTAGCAACATTCTCTTTGCTCCTGTTTGTTTTTGCTTGACCTGATCCAAAAATCAAATAACTACTTGTAAATATTGGTTTCATCGCATAAACAAGTAACAGATTTTTCAAATAACTAACTTTTTAGGGAATGACTTATATGTAGGCCACACAAGTATACAACTTCTTTCATTAAAGTCACCCCTATATTGGAACTAATTTATAGGTCACCTGAGGAAACAAATATGTATGAATGTATCAAGTTTCCTTTACAAATCCATTCAGCTTCAAAGCATGCAAAATGATGAAGATTCCCTAACATTCATTGAAAAGACAACATTTTAACATATAACATGTTGACAGCCTACCAGTCTTTTAAAAAATCTGAAGGGCATTTTCATCATCCATGAACCTTTTTTGCCCTAATTTCTATAAATGAAACCACATTCAGACTTGACTGGCCTTGATTGATAAAGTTGAATACTTGAGTGGCCTTAATGGATAAAGTTAAATACTTGAGTGACGTCTGCATACATTATCCTTTATTGATGCAATCGCCCTTTTATAGGGTTGATTGTAATGGGGCATTATAGGGCCCGTGATACCCCCACAACGCCTCCAACATCGGCACATCACCCCTCCCTTCCGTTATGCACTCCTTGATAGCTCCCACCGTGAAGTGTGTTCGTTTTATTTGTTGTTCTTTATTTTCTTCACACACCTCATCTTCTCTTTACAAATTAAACCCCACATTCACACAACCACCATTACTCATCTTTACCAATCTTTACCACTATTACTTGATTGCTTACGTGGTGCCTACGTGTCAAGTGATAGCCATCAACCATTACAGATGGTCTGAGTATAATCATAAAAAGATTGATGTGGGCTGTGGCACTGGTTATTGACCTACTATAACCTGGAAAAAATGTGACTGGCAACAGTTTTTCTACAGTTTTTTCTGGATAAGTTGCATAAAATGTTCACGATTTAAAGTTGCATAAAATGGTAAAATAGTTCCATTAATTATCCAAGATTAATTTCTAACAAAAGTTAGTTTTTCAACATTTGCAGCTTGTGTCAAACACCGGGAAGCAGGATACCTTCCTTGGCTCTGTCGTGTAGATAATTGAGGTTAACAGTAGAAGCATTTTTATTTCAAGAGTAAGACAAATTTCTTGCAGACTCCCAAAGTGGTACAGATTAGTTATAAATCCAATTTGATTTACATGTCCATTTGCAATTATCTAAGAAATAAGACCTAAAATCAAAGTAAAATCATTCCATTAGGCTTCTATGTTCTAGTTCCCTTCCTCTCCCTAACAAAAGATTTCAACAATATGGATTTTTGGAGATATAGGTTTTTTTACCATTTCCCCTTATTTCATGCATGCACTTAGCTAGTAGTTACCTAATGTCTACTGCATGTTTCTCTTTCATTTTCCTATTTAAGTCTTTTGGTTGATCAATAAAAATATAATCAGAAAAGTTATGCAAAAATCTGCTATCTACTGTCTTTTGTTCTTTGGATTCTGATTCTAAACCCTAAATTTAGGTATATCTTAGCTCTTAGGAGATTAGCCATATAGAGCATGATTTTTGGAAATTGGAACCCTAATTCGACAATCATACTAAATTGATTCATCGATTAACAATCATTAAGTGAATCATTGCAGTAAATAAAACAAATCAAAAGAGAAAAATAAAACATGCCTTGTAAATTAGGGCTTGGGCGATATTACGAACATGCCATTGAGATCGGCCAGTTGCAACGACAACGAAGCTCGTAAACTCCGACTGTTTCGTAACCGGAATGACTCTGACGTCATCTGCTCGAACGTCTCTGAGGATCTTCTCGACCTCCTCTAAGTTGAGTAATTCTACGATCTTCCCGCTATTGCCTTTACCGTTAACTAGAGACGAACAAAAGGACCGATTGATGCCTGATTTCCATTGATGAATAGCTTCGGAGGAGAGGGAGAGAGCTCGCTGCCTTACGGACGGCCACATGACGGAAATCGATTCCGGCGGTGGTTTCTGATCGTTGTTTGATGCGGCGGCGGCGGTGGCGGAGTGAAATTAATCAGTTATGGACTAAAACGATGGCCAGACCCAGATGCCATGAAATCTGGCCCGATTTAGAGAGAAATTGGGCTGGCTCACAGGCCCACAAGAAAAACATGTTTGGAAACTAGAGTACAAAACCGGTTCGGGTTGTAAACCGAAACCGGTTTGGTCAACTTTGGTCAGAACCGGTTTGAAGCAACAAAACCCCAAACCTATAGAACTGAATCGGTTCAGTTAGGAACCGGTTTGAGTTGAACCGGTTTGTAAAAAAAACATTTTTTTTTTAATTCTCTCAAATAACCAACTAAACAAAACTTAGGGCTTAATACAAGAGAAAAAAGTTGGCTAAAACTACATTACTAAAATTCTAAATATTAAAAATCTAAAGCTTAAACACCATAGGCTATAAGTATTAGTAGAACTAAAAATGTAATACTTTTATAGTTCTATTTATATTGGATTAAGTTCTGTAATCTGTTATGCACTAACGTATATAAAATGTTCAAACGGCTAATTCAATTAATTACAATGCAATTAAAAGTTGACATTGTCACTTAAGGCTATTTGAGAAATCTCATTTAAAGTGCAACGGCTATTTCAATTAAGATCCATCTAATTACGGCTAATAGCATTGAAGAGATTAATGGTTAATTGAAATTAGAAAAAGGAGATGGGTTCTAAAGCGGTTCCAAGCCGGTTTTTAAACCGGTTCCAAATCGGTTTCAAAGATAATCCGGTTTGGAACCGGTTCACTAGATGAGAATGCCAAATCGATGGGGAACCGCCACTTTATACTCGAATCGAACCGGTTTTCTTAAAACCGGTTTTTATCCCAAACCGGTTTTGGTTTTTATACCGGTTCAGTTTGCAAATCGATTTCCTTTGTACACCTCTATTGGAAACCCAGACTCGTTTCAAACCCGATTCGATCTGAGCCGGGTCGAATCGGGTTTGACATGTGATTTGGTTGTATGTATCTTTATTGGATATTGTGTATGTGACCAATAGGGGTGGACCTAGGTGCTCGTCGTGGGGTCACCACATGCATCCCATGAAACTTTTTTTCTCGGTAAATATGTATTCTAGTCTCGATCGATTCTAAGAAACTTTAATCCTAACCCTTTATAAAGAAGTTAGAAAAAAGGACAAAACACTATAGTAAACATTATTCATCCAAGTTTATATTTATATGGGTAGACCCTAAGAAATTTTACCCAAAACTTAAGAGAAAAAAAAAATAGAACACTCTAACAAACATTATTCATCCAAGGTTATATTATACGTATTGGTAAATTCATAACCTAGAAAGACGAGAGAAATCACACGCCTTTTTCTTTTGTGAGAGTTTATAACATAATATATCACTTTTTAAGAGAAAACTATATCATACATAGAAACTAATAATATTCATTAAGTTGTATATTTTAATGAATAGTCGGCATTTGTAATCAAAATGAAAAAGACAAAGTTAAGTAAGCGTTCACCATCTTTGGCGGTTGTACTTGTATGGCTTAATGGAATGTCAACTTTGTTAAGGGAATTCCATTATTGAATCAATTGACCAAATTTATTTATTTTGAAAAGACAATCGGTTAGTTTATACTTTATAGTTTTCTATTATTTTTTATTTTTTTTTATTTTTTTTTTGCACGTAATTGTAAAACTTATCATCAGTTATACAAATATACGGAAGTTTGACCTAAAAAAGAATACATGTAGGGTTTAAACCGGATTCGGGGCTATTCAAATCTGTTTTATTTTAAATTGAGACTTCGAAATGAAATGGTTTTATTTAACTAGAATTAGAAAACCGAAATGAGTTTAGGATGATCCCAAACGAGAATAAAAACAAATACAATAGGTTGATTCTAATACTTATATCTTAATAATACATTAAACAAAAATTAAGTTTAACCAGTTCTCTGCTGAGATCATATAACACACCATTATTTTCTTCTTAATAGGAATTTCTAGATTGTTTAGAATAAATAAATCATACATACATCTTACCTGATTTTAATATGTAGGAACAGGCCGCAATTCACATGTCATGGTTTGAATTCTCTCAGCATGGAGCAAGCTTCCTCGCTTATCCATCCTTTCTCGCTTGAGGAAATCAAGGATGCTCTTTGGGATTGTGACGGTGATAAGGCCCCGGGGCCTGATGGGTTTAATATGAGCTTTTTTAAGAAATGTTGGGAGGGATTTAAGTTGGATTTCCTTAAGTTATTCGAGAGCTTCTTTGCTTCTGGCTCTTTACACCATTCTACCTTCTCCTCGTTTATCGCTCTTATCCCGAAGGTGGGGGAACCGAGCTCTTTAGCGGACTTTCGGCCCATTAGCCTCATTGGTGGTATCAATAAAATCATTTCCAAAGTCTTGGTTGCTCGCTTAAAAGGTGTCATAGGTTCCCTCGTCTCGGAGGAGCAATCGGCGTACATCGCTGGAAGAAGTATTCTTGACGGGCCTCTTGTTATCAACGAAATCATTAATTGGCTCAAGAAGGCTAAAAGAAGTGGTATGATCTTCAAGGTTGATATTAACAAGGCGTTTGATTCTCTAAGTTGGGATTTCTTGGATCGGGTACTCTGGCTCATGAATTTCCCCCCATTATGGAGGAGGTGGATTAGGGCCATTTTGGGTTGCTCTAAGTCTTCGGTTTTGGTTAACGGCTCGCCCACAAGCGAGTTCAATAGCCAACGTGGCCTCCGACAAGGTGACCCTATCTCCCCATTCTTATTCATTTTGTCTATGCAGGTCTTATCTTGTTTTATGAACCGTGCTTGCGGGAGGGGGATTTTCAAGGGGATCAAATGCTCCCCTACTGGGTCTATGGTGTCTCATTCCCTCTTTGCCGACGACGTCATATTCCTGGGGGAATGGAACCTTACCAATCTGGTCAACCTTAGAAGGATCCTTAGATGCTTTTATCTTATCTCGGGGCTGGGAGTTAATATGTCCAAATGCACTATCTATGGGGTTGGAGTTGAAGCTGAGGATATTGCCACCATGGCTAATATGTTTGGGTGTAAATCTGGTAAATTTCCTTTTAAGCACCTCGGTCTTCAAATTGGCGCTAACATGAATCTCGTGAAGAATTGGAGACCCATTGAAGACACGTTCAAGAAAAGACTCTCCACATGGAAGGCTCACACCCTTTCCTTTGGCGGACGCATCACCCTTTTGAAATCGGTTATGAATTCCTTACCCACTTACTATTTCTCTTTATATCGTGCTCCCATTGGTGTCATTGAAAGACTGGATAGAATTCGAAGGGATTTCCTTTGGGGCAATAATGGTAATGACAGAGGGATTAATTGGGTGGCTTGGTCCAAAGTCATTGCGCCACGACGTTTTGGGGGTCTTGGGATCGGTTCTCTCAGGGACAATAATATGGCCCTCCTGGCTAAATGGTGGTGGCGTTTTAAGAACGAGAGGGGGGCGCTTTGGTGGAGGGTAATATGGGATATTCATAATAAAAACCGTTCTTGGAATTATATTCCTACTCGTCTATCTATTACAGGTCCATGGAAGCAAATTAACAAAAATGCTGCTGAGCTTGAGGATCGTGGGCTGAACCTTCAAAATCTGATGGTGGTCAATCTTGGAAACGGTTTAGATACAAGATTCTGGATCGATTGTTGGGTCGGTGGCACCCCGCTGCGGTCACGCTTTCCACATCTTTTTAACTTGGAATTGAATAAAAATTGTCTCATTCATGAGAGATTACATTGTTCTAATGGGGTTTGGAGTTTTGCAGGTGCCTGGAGTCGGTCAGCTTGGACGGAGGAGGAACAATTTGAGCTAACTGATATTTCCTCTCTTCTTGTGTTTTCTTCTTTGCAGGTGGGTTCCGATCGTTGGTCATGGAAGCTGGATGCGTCTGGCTGCTTCTCTGTTCAAAGCCTCAAGGCCAAGTTGCACGAGATTGTCCATGGCAGCCCGTTATCATGCCATTTTTGGACTAACTGGGTTCCCAAAAAGGTGGAGTTCTTCGCTTGGAGGCTGTTTCTGGATCGATTGCCGACTCGGAACAATCTGCTAACCCGAAGAATATCTGATGTCCGTCCCGAGTGTGTGTTCTGCGGCAACCACAACGAGACTGCTGAGCACGTCTTCATCAACTGTAGTCTCGCGCATTCTGTCTGGGATTCTATTATGCAATGGTGCAGGTTCAGCGGGCTTTATTTCTTTTCTTTAAGAGATATCTTTGAAGCACATACTCATTACCCAGGCCCAATGTATTTAAAGAAGGTGGTTCGTCTCATTGTTTTGACTACGGTTTGGACCCTTTGGAAGCATCGCAACAAAAAGGTTTTTGAACAAGCTACGGTGTCCAAGACTTGCATTATGGAAGATATCAAGGTGAATGGTTTCCTTTGGCTTAGGAACCGTTCTAAGAAGGCCGTCACTTGGGTCAATTGGTGTACCTTTAATTTCGATGGTGTAGGATAGTTTACGTCTTGTCTTTGTTCGTTATTGTTTGTTTTGTCTCTGTTTTCTCTGTTTTTTGTTCCGTTGCTTGGTGTCCGGACTCTTGGTGTTTTGCTCTCCCTTTGAGCGCTTTTTGGTGTGTTTATATAGTTTCGTTGGCCGTTCAAAAAAAATATGAGATACATAACACGGCATTTATACTTAATGTTTTATAGATATTGAAGAATCAAATTATCTATCATTGGATTGAACTTAGGCGATCTCAATGATTACTCGATTTATTAAACATAACAAAAATTGAAGAAGAATGTTTAAGAATTTTGAAGCTAAAAGCGAAATTTTATTTATTGACCGAGAGTGATTTGGTATAAAATGAGACAGTACACATAGTTTAAGGCGTAAACGTTTCATCCCAATTTATTTCTAATCTCTTGTATTTATAAGCATCCAGCTTTGCAGTCATCGTTATGTGGTCCTCGAGTTTTATAAGGGTGGGAGGTATGCTTGCCTAAGGCATGGGTTAGGCATGAAATTGGACCAATAGGATGATGCCAACAGGAGAGAGAAAATTGATGTAGAATTGATGTAGAATGATAATTTTGTAGGGGGTATGCTCATTTAGTCATGGTTTAGGCATAGATTAAATATTTTTTTTTTCATTTTCTTTTTAATCTAAAACAAATAAAATTAAACTAACACATTTAATATAAAAATAAAAACATAAAACAATTCATTAAAAAAAATTACAAAGTCCTAAAAATAATTTTTTTTACCAAATTCCTAAAAAAAACCAACATTTATTCTTCAATTTTTTTTTAAAAAAAAATACAAATCTAGGCTGGTGGGATTTTATAGCGTGGGCGAGGGCGATTCATGATTTTTGAGAAAGAAACTAAAGGTTTTTGTTTGTGTAGGAGAAATGGTGTATAAAATTTATTGGTTTTGAAGGGATTTATATAGTGGAGGAGTTGATAAAAAAAAAAAAATTGTTCAAACGGTCGAAAATATGACCGTTGAACGGTCACAAAATGCTCGGCGTCACTCGGCAAAAACTTGCCGCAAATCAAACCCAAACATGCCGATGCCGAGAGAAGGGGGGGCCGGTATACATGCCGAATTCGGCATGGTTGGTGCCGAAGTGACGCCGAGGGTGGCGGCATGTATACCGCCCACCCTAACAACCATCAGTCATCACTATCATTCATGCTTATTTCCTGTCACGTATCTTGCAATCCTTTTCTAGCATGTTTCTCTCATGTGATGTCGTATTATGCTATCCTTAAACCTACAGAATTTGACATCAGTAATGTACCTTACATCATCAAATATGGTTAGAGTTGAAAAAAATTGAGAAATGGTTACATAATCATTTTAGGTATAATAAAATATATATAGAAATAGCAACAAAAGTGATTAGGTTTTTTTTAACAATAAATTGTTAGTAAACTAGCAAGAAGCTAGAAAGATATTAAAATACATAAAATTACAAGAAATGCAAAGGAACGTTACACCAAGAAACCCAGTTAATGCCGAGATTTTAGCTTTGAGAGTAACCCAAAGGAAGGCGGATGACTGAATATCATCAAAAATTTTGCCCCAGGTGGGTATTCATGCTATTAAATTCCTTCTGGTTTCTGACTTTCCATAAAGACCATAGCGTAGCACCTGCAATAATTTGTAGCACATTAACCACGAGAGAGTTGGGATGCATTTGGGGAACGAGTCTAAGAAATTCAGCTGTGGTTGTTGACGTGTGAAAGTTCAAGTTGCACCATCTTTTTGTTGGCCATGGCCAAAAGAGAAGAATGTGGTTGACGGACTCGCTTATATTGAAACACCACGAGGAGCCCTGAAACACCATGAAGATTCCTCTTTTTGTGAGTTAGTATTTTGAAGCAGTTCTCTCCAATAACGTTTTTCAAAGTGATTACTTATGATGATTATGCTACATTGCTCCTGACAACAAATAATTATATAATCAATTGTAGAGGTATGATTATTGCTACTAAGATTACTCTTAAAAATAAAAGTTTAGAATACTATCAACCAAAACTGATACTTTAACTTATTTTCATGATAACTAGATGGTGACCCGCCCGCGCGTTGCGGCGGGCCACCCTTTTACATGTTTGCATTTTGTCCATTCATTTAAAAGTCCTACAATTCATTGCGGCATGCTCAGAGTTTACTTACTATTATTGCTTCCATGGGTGTTTAGATATGAACTTTGGGCTTTGCTAAAACTTAATGCCCATTTATATTCAAAAACATCTACATTCCTCATCATTTTTCATCCTTATGATACCCACCATTGACCAAAATGTAATGTACAAAATCATCGGCTGATGCAGCAATTTGCATGAACCTATGATCACTCCTCCTTCTCCTTGCTTTACTTTGAAGCTGACTGTTCATCTGCAATTTTTTGTTTACAAATGCAAGTAAAAAATGAGTTGCAAACTATAGTTAAAGTTTTGAAGGAAGTAGGGCATATTTTTCATGCAGGTATTTGGGGAGGGCCCCGTCATTGTGTCATTGAAGATGACTACGGGAATTGTCGCTGTATCATCTATTAGAATGTCATGGACACAATACCTGTTTCATGAAGGAACTTTTTGGTATGTAAATGTAAAAAATGCAAAAGACAAAAAGGAATAGGATAGAAAAGTTAAGATGAGGATAAAGCAAGACCTGAATACATTAATTAAATCTCTCAATTAATATGACCTGTTTAAACTATACTGTTCCTTCAAACTATTCTATCATAACTACTAATTCAAAGAATCTTTGAGAGGTGTATCTCTAGTTGACAAAAGTTAAGGAAAGGTCCAATTGAAGAAATTGTAAAGAGTATATTATACTCATGTAAATGATTTATATAAATGTAATGTTCTTCTCATTACATTTTTTTAATGGCAATTTGATTGATCACAATCCTATAGATTCCATGTCGTCAGGTTAATGACCTTCTAAAACAATTTGCGTAACTATAATCTCCTTTTTACAAAGTTTTGAACTACTAACAACCAAACAATAACACGGTTTTCTGCACTTCTAAGAAATATTAGCATTGAAAGTCTTACAAAGATAAGGAGAATGTAATCTTTTCAATTGTCCTATGAATGGCTGAATTGTAACTCTAATTTGCTTTATTCCTTTGTACATTTAATAGTTTTCAAACTTCAGGTTGGAATGTCTCAAGCGAAGTGCGGGGCTTCTCGTTAGGTTATGCAATTTTCATTAGGAGAGGACAATTGACTAAAATTTTAGTATTTGGAGGTTAGAACCCAATGTAGTTGTTGGATGCAATTGACAATATAAACAGTGCAAGAATAACATTGAAAGCACATATAATTAACAGGAGCATTTGATCTAGCAGGCCTTGTAATCGGATTATATATATATATATAAGCATAACAAATCAATGACCAATACCTGGAATCATGCAGTTAACAAACCTCGATAAGTATTGGATGTAAGCAAATCTGAAGTAGACACCACCTTGCATACACAAAAGAAGAAGACAGTAAAGAGATGATGGACTGAGAGATATAAAATAATGTAATAAAAGTAAAATAGCTAAGAGTGCTTCAACAAACATGCCACAGAAAGATGCTTGATAAATCATGGCACCTTACTTAAAATTCAGAAACCAATTGCTCATACCATGCTCTATAAAATAGAAAACTTGAGAGAAAACCTAGAGCATACAGAAAGTAGCCTCATATACACAACCTGCCACACAAATTCAGAAGTTACAGTATAAAGGAAAGTTATGCACACGACTGAAAGCCATCCTATTAGGATTTTGTTTTTCCAAGGATAGCCATTTCATTTGACTTTGAAGACAACATTGAGTTGTTAATACTAAAAAAGATCTTAGTCCAATCTTGATTTTAATTGACTGTATAAATGACTAAGAAACACACATAATTAGATGCATCAGGACCCGTAATGAAATAAGAAATAGATAGAAAGGACACTAAAGCTCAAAAAATTGTAAAATAGATATGAACATAAACATGATTCTTAGATTATTGAGGGCTCAAACTTTGTAGAAAGGAAGACAACAACACTAAGTCCATACCAAAAACTCAGGAACTACATCAACTGCAAATGGTTGGCAGTTATTCATTGGGTGCTAAAAAGCACAGTAAACTCTCTCATAAAAAATACCTGCAAATTGTAACATATATAATATATATATAATATAATATATATGAATTCTAAATTTGACTCTATTTCTACAGTTTGACAAAAACATACCTCGTCTGCTTCAGGATCAGTAGGGTGATTTGCTACTTCTAAGATGATGGGCTTGGATCTAGAGTCTCTTACATTTTCTCTTTAATTGACGATTTCAACGAAATGGATATAATTAAATTAGAATTGGAACTACGGAAATAAAAAATCATAATTTGTAAACATGTAAGGGTTTTCTAAAGATTCAACTTAAGTAAAATATCAAAATTTTAAAGAATCTATATCAGTTTGAAGTCTAAACTCACTGGTTTGACTTTTAAAGTCAGCATATCCACTTATAGAACAATGGGGAAAATTCTATCAAAAGAAACTTTCAAATGTTAGTTTTCTTAGACAAAAAAGACAATACCTTGAGAACACCAAGAACATCACATTCAAGAGCAAGCAATTGATTTGCATTCATTCTTTCTTTCTCCACCATCAAAACTATTTAAGCTCCCATTTGTTGTTTTATGCCCAAGAAATGCTGGTATATCAAATACCATTTGGGTTTTTCATGAATCAACCTAGCCACTGAAGATCTCATGTTGCCAAAACCCTGAAGAGGTCAACTCTATTCAATATAACAAATATGCAGTTAATCTTGAATAAAAGCAATTTGTTTTCATCTGAATTAGGAGATGCCAAACTGAAACAATGAATTTTCAATGACACAAAAAAATATCAAAATCTAAAGGAAGTCGACTCAACTGTACCTTAAAATAGGTCTCCTCTTGCTGTCAAGTTGCAGCGTCCCTGCAAAAATCATATTAAATAACCCAGATATATTGTTCGAGAAATATGACCTAAAGTTATAAAGGGACTTGTCTAAATAGCAAATTCATTGATAGAAGAAATTCAAAAGTAATATACATTTTACAAAATTACCATTTCTAATTAAAGGATAGCTTACCTTGAAATCTTATAACGATTCAAATCCACCTTCAGTTAATAGAAAAGATTTTATATGAGAACTATACCTATACGAAAGGAAATATAAGTTCATGATGCTTAAAGAATTCTTATTTAAGAAAAACTATGCCATAAGTCAGACAGTGTTAGCAATCTATCAAACGGGGCTGGTAGGATGGGTAATCAATAATCTATTGCCATAAGGTCCTGCCACCAAAAACATAATTCCAAGACTAATTTTCAAACCAACTTCAGAGCAGAATAGGGCTTCTCGTATTTTCTTCCATGGGATAACTACACTTCATAAGGTTCAAATTTTATATATTTAAAAAACACGTCATGTTGCTTTAAGGAAGATTTTCCTAGTCACATTAGTCACATTTTCATTAGTTAATCAGTGAATAGAACGTTGCATCCATCTTAATGGCTATAACATTTGATGATGAGAAAACTATGACTAATAGTTAAAATTTCAAATAAACTTATGCAACTTTACAAAAGAAAATAATCCAAAGACAATATCAATAAAAACTAATCGAGTATAAAGATGAAATGCTACCTTTGTCCATTTTGCCTCTTTTAATATGCGAAAGTGAGTGGCATGTTCATCTACACAAATAAAGATGCCATTAATACCGCCATTAACAAAAACATAATAGTAAAAGCTCTCACACATGAGAAAACAAAAGAAGATTTGATAACAGAACTCATATGATGTATCTCCACTAACAAACGCTCCATCGGATCCGACCCATAATCTTGAACTCCAACCGACAAACCAAAGATCCGAACCCCGCTATCAAAATAATTTAGAAGATGCTAACTAAATTAAGTGAAAGTTAACCAAGATAAATGTCAAATTGTGAGTACACATTTGTAATCGATGATTAAACTGTCTGATTAAGAAATTCAGCCCCTACAACGAACACAGGTTTGGTAGTAGCAAACGAACAACAACAACAAAATGGTTGATGTTCGCGTGAGATGTCAATATCTATTAAAGCAGAATAGACACAGTGATAAAGAAATGTAACTGGAGGTGGATCAACATTTCATACTCATCAGTTGAAATATCCACAATAACATACGAATTCTTGATGCCAGTGGTTGAAAATGGTAATGGGATGGAACACGAACTTCAATATCAAAACATCAATTAAATCCCCAGTATGCATGAATCTTGAATCAAGTAAATATAAGCAAAAAATTATACCCCTGACCTTAAAGTAATGAGCAGCGTATGTAGTTGAAGATGCGACTAAAATCATATCCATGGCTTAAAATCGGGGGTTTACCGTGCAATCAGAAGAAAATATGATTAAAATCAGAACAATAACTGTAAGAATTGAGTAGTTTGGCGGTTGCTGCCGATGGTTACGAAGAAGAGGAAGTAGGATTTACCGGCAATTAGCAGGGAACTAACAGCAGCTCGACGATGAAATCATTGATAGCAAATAGTATGGTAGAGAAGAAGATACAACAATTGATTGAGGCGGTGTTAGATCGTGACTCATTGTGAGGCACATGCCTTTTGCTACTCTTCTCTCTGGTCGTCACCGCCCAAGAACCCAAGTGAAGAACAGAAACCCTAAACGGTGACAGATCCATCGCCATAAACAGATGCATCATCGAACGGCGCAATCTCTTGATGGAAATCCAGATTCAACCGTAGCAGAAAGCAGAAGACTCCAGAAAGCACCGCCCTATACAGCCGACACACTCGCTCTCTCTTTCTCTCCATACGTCGTGGCACTGAAAGAAATATGACATGTACTCACTTGTAACAGCTGTTAAGGAAGGGCCAAATCTGACAAATCCTAAAAGAAACGATACCAAAATGCTAACAGATATAAAAAATGGTGACCAAAGTTAAAGATCTTAAAAGTATACTATTAATCAACAAATTTCATTGTATATTATATAAATATTAAAATCCCATTTGTGAATAAAAAAAAAGATATGTAGTTGAATTGATGAACGTAGATATATCAAAATAGCTTTTTCTTTTTTGTATAATGATTAGAATCCATAAAGAAAAGAAATCAAAGCCTGTTGATGTTACAGACACAGTGGTTGGATGATCAACACCTGCTCCTCTCCTGCTATCTTCTTCTCTAATTCATCTCCCAATTTCGCATATTTTCCTTAGGGTTCTTGATCCATCCATTCTACCAGATCCGACTACTTCATTTCATTTCATTTATTCTTCTTTCCAATTTCCCCATTTGCTAATTAATCTGTTCCTTGAAACTACTTGACTTCAATTCGGGTAAGTTAACGGTTCTTTACTCGCAATTCTGTGATAAAGGTGGAGTTTTTAAGTTAATCTTGGTGAACCCGGCTCCAATTTGGGATTTTTGGGTTTTATTTAGTGTAAATGCTATTGGGTATCTTAATTCGGCAAAATTAGGGTTCGTTAACGTGTACGTATAGAGCTAGTATCTGAATTTGAAGTGTTTACAAAATTTCAAGTCAATTTGGGGTGATTCATGCTTAAAGACATTGGGTTTGAAGCTGCAATTGGGGTTCTTAAGGTGGGTAAATGTGTTAGATGATGGAAATATTGAAACTTGTTGCTTAATTATCACATTCTTGAATTTATGATGGGGTTCCAAGGGTTTTCTTGGTCACCAGGAAGATGATTTGCCGGAATTTGAGTCATTTGGCGGAACAATAGTGGTGGTGGTGGTTAGAGGGATTCTGGGGTGGCAAAATGCCTCCATCACCGGCGATTAGACGTTCTCCGGGGAGGGAACCGAGAGCTGATGGGCACAAAAGAGGGCGGAGTTTTGAGAGTGGAATGTCGATAAAACAAAGAGATGATGATCTTGCTTTGTTCAATGAGGTGCAAAGCAGAGAAAGAGATGATTTCTTGCTTCAAGCTGATGATGATTTTGAAGACATTTTCAGTAATATTTTATGCTTTCTGTTTATTTTAAAAAATCTGGCTTTTTTAAATTACATTACATATAGAAGGATCATCTTCATATATTTTCAGTTCGTTTACTTTTTTTTAGAGTTTTGGTATATAATAAAACCGATTCTTATTACCTCGGGGGCTGGGTTGTTTGGATGAAGAAAACTGCATATGTTCATCTGTTTCTGTATTAGGGTGAAACAAGTTGTTATAATTAAGCAATTTGAGATTGTTTGTTTCAAACTGATTGTTCTTGGTGGATTCAAAATTATAAGTTTACCCCAAACAACAAATACACACCCAAACACTATTTCCTGCAACCCATTTTTTTATAGCTGATAATCTAATTATTCCACGAACTATAATCGCTTTCAATATGCATGACACAATGGCAAGTAGATTGCATATAGAAATACATCTCTGTATTAGCTTGGTGTTTTTTTTAAAAGGGGAAGTAGTGATAAGTGATAGTTTATTAATTTTCTTTTTGAATATTTGCAGCAAGTAAGTTGCGGTATTTTTCAGATTACAAGATGGGGATAAACATTCCCGCTCGAGGAGAAAGCAGTGATCTCCTCCAGGCAGAAGAGGAGAAGAATGATTATGAATGGTTGGTAGTCATTTGCTCTATATGCTCTTTTTCTATGTCAGCCCTAAATTATTAAAAAAACAAATAACTTTAGAGGACACCCATGTATCAATTTGGTTTCGTTTATGCCATTTCAGAAAAAATGTCGTAAAACTGTTAAATGACAGTTCTCCTAAATTTAGAGCTTTTGTTATATCTAGAGTTGTAAAAGTGAAAAAAAATGGTCCTAAATCTACTCAAACAAATCGACTCTAGATTGATCTTTGAAACATATTTGAGAAGATTAAGTGGTAATTTTGTCATTTTGGTACACTAGAAGCGACAGCAACCTTAATTTAAGGGCATTTATCAATTTAAATTTTTTTGGCAAGTGTTCTGCTGGAATTGGCATAAACGAAGCAAAATTGATAGCTGGTTAGCCGTTGTAGTTGTTTTAATATTAGGGTTGCATATGGTTTGTTTCTTTTTTGTTTAATTCCATGATGGTTATTTTGTGTCTAATTTTTCCAATAAATTAAAGGTTAATAACTCCTCCCGATACACCTTTGTTTCCATCATTGGATGATGAAGTGCCACATGTTAACCTTGCACAAAGGGGTAGATCTAGAACTCAACCAATTTCAATTTCAAGATCATCGACTGTAAGTCATCTTTACTGGTTACATCGATATTTGCTTTGTATCTTTGACGCAGTAATGATATTTGCAAAAAGAACCATTTTTCTTTGGAAAAATGCCAAAAAACACACTTCATAGTTTGCAATAAGAGGTGGTTTTGAACAAGTCCCAGATACAACAATTCACATAACTTAGTTTTTTATATTATACATCAGCCCATTTTAAGTAAGTTAGTCGAATGGCCACTTATACTTCTTTTGTATTTGCATGCCCACTATCTTTTTGTCAGGTTTTATAAAATTTGTTAATAAATGAGGTGTTAATTATTGTAACAATATAAGTCTAATTTTTTTTTATAGAACAATTAGGATGTTGTACATACTAAAAATGAAAATAAACTTTCAACTTGTTTGACCCATTCTCCATGTAAGTTGTAGCTAAATTTATATATTTTTGACCCATCTGAGTTAAAACACAACCCAAATTGAACAATTTTAAGTAGACGGGTCAATATGGTCACCTCTACCTCTTTAAGATATACATTTCCATTATTGTCCGCCATCTATCTTTCTTAGTTTGTTAGTTGTTACCAACTATAATCTTTTTGGCAATAAAAAATCGTATACAATAATGTGTGAAGTCTATATTTTCAGATGGAGAAGAGCCATAGAAGCAGTAGAGGCAGTGCAAGCCCAAACCGTGCGAGTATATCTCCCCGTTCTCATAATAGCCCGTTTGAATCTAGAGGTGTCCATGCCATGTCAGCACGTAGTGCTAGTCCGCCTACCATTCTAAAACCTGCTACCTCACCACTTAGATCATCTCCACCATCTCGAAAACATGTAACACCCGTTCCACAGGCTTCCACACCGACTCCACGAAGATTAAGTACGGGCTCTAATAACAGTACCCCGAGTTCAAGGGGCAGTAGAGGAAATTCAACTTCACCAAAAGTCAAAGCGTGGCAGTCAACCATCCCCGGTTTTTCCTCCGAGGTCCCCCCAAATCTCAGGACTTCACTGGCGGATCGACCCGCTTCGTATGTACGCGGGTCCTCACCAGCTTCTAGAAACAGCAGACAATCGATGTCTCCAACAGCTTCTAGAAGTATCAGCTCGTCTCATAGTAAAGGTTCGGCTGGGTCATCTGGTGATGATGACTTGGAATCTTTTCCGTCTATTGTTGTCAGGGGTGGCACACAACGCTTAAATCCAAGAAGAGTTGGTGGCTTACAAAACATTAATAAGAAGAAGCCACATCAGCAATTTTCAAAAAGACCGAGCAGCGTGGTTTCTTCTAGTTCAGCTCCCAAGAGATCTTTCGACCTTGCGCTCAGACAAATGGTATTCTTACTTGTCCTAGAATAATCGTCCACTTCATTAACGGATAGTTATAATTTACATAATTTCTTATCTTACCCTTAATTACACTATTAAATCCAGCAACATTTACAATTCAATTGGTATCTTAAATGTATACATTGGCATTTCTGCTAATTTAAATACAAACTTGTGAAATTAATGACTCAAAACTTGAGAAAGCATGTCACAGTTTTAGAGTATTAATTCTAAATATTTTCATATTCACTCTTAAATATTTTTTGTTTCTTTGTAGGATCATAGAAAAGGTCCTCAACATATGTTCAGACCACTACTTTCTAGTGTCCCGAGTTCAACTTTTCATGTTGGGACATCCGATACCACGATTTCAAGAAATTCTTCGGTTACAACTAGTAGTAATGCAAGTTATGGGCCTGGGTCAGGTGGTGTACACGAGCCTGAAACAGGCCCGGATGATGCAACTAGTGGGCCTGTAAAAATTCAGGATTGTGATGTCATCGATGAAGTGTTTGTGATCGAGAAAGATGATGATGGTTTGATTGAATCACCTGATCCAACAACTTTGATTGCTGGTATAAGGGATACCGATAGTCAAACGGGCTTGTTAATTTGTGCAAAATGCGGGTGTTGGTTTTCTCCGATTGGATTAGAAAATGACACTAATTTTTGTGGAGAATGCATAGAGTCAGATTCACCTTTGACCATTCTTGACCCGGTAATCGAATCAGCTACAGCAGTTGACCCGGTAACCGAATCAGCTACAACAGTTGACCCTCAAGTGGCTGCAGTTGAAGTCAATCCCGAATCTACTCAACATGATGACTGTAGTCAAAGACGGTCAAAGTACATACGCGGAACCCATTTGGAACTTTTTAACACAGACTTCTTCTCTTTCTCGATCATTGTCAGAAGAATGCGAGAAGAACCAAGTTAACAATGACACGGTTGACTTTTCGAAGCCAAAGGTTGAGTCTTTAGAAAGTGCTGGAATTTCATTACTGCTAAGAAAGTCAAGTAGTATGAAGGGTACGGTTGTCCGGAACATGAACTTTTCAGCAAGTAGTATTTCGTACGATGATTTTTCATACGTTAGAGACAGTACAAATAACAGCGTGAGAAGCGTGTCAGTTTCATCTTCTGCTGACTTATCGGGAATCAACCGAAAACACCGTTTTCAACGGGGATCCAGTAGCACGAAATCCGAAATCGAAAGTTACAAATTTGACCTTAACAATGCAAAGAATAACTGCAGTGGATCATCGCTATCTGGTGCTTCGAGTCATGCTTTCCATAACGAAGAAAATTACGCTTCTACCCCTCAAAACAACAATGGGAGTGACTTTCAAACGGACCCGAATCAAACCCGTGTTGATTCTGAGGAATCTTTAATAACCGATCCATCTAAAGCCGAAGAAGGTACCGAATTTCAGAAAATTGAGACTTGTACTTTGGAAGATTGTCCTGATGTTGATAAAGTTCAAGTAGATGCAGTTTCTGGAGAATTTGATCATCCGGGTCGGGTTTCTCCGGGTGGGTCGCTAAGTTCAACAAGCACCATAGAAGAAGAAGAAGAAGCACAAGAAGTTGTTTCTGACAAGGACTATGATACTGCTAATCATACAAGCAACAATATTGGTACATATTTCATGAATACAATAAGTTTTCCCAAAGTTATGAGTTATATCAATATACAATCTTTCATGAACATTAAACTTATTTCTTGTAGAAGAAGCAATCGTTTTGGTCGAACACAAAGGCGAAATGAAAACAAGAAGTTTGACTTTAGAAGAAGCAACAGACACAATACTCTTTTGCAGCTCAATAGTCTATAACTTGGCACACACCGCTGCAACGATAGGCATCGAGAATGAAACGGAAACCCGTTTGGATCCTGCGGATGAGAGCGGTTCTTGGCCGCTCATACCCGCCACCCGGAAATCCGATATCAGGAAACCCGAGGTTCAAAGTCAAGCCACGTTCAAACGCCCATCATTGAAGTCTAGACAGAAAAAACAGACCGAAACCGAGCTGACAAAGGCCGATGACAGCCTGGAAACCCGAGATCAAACGGGTCAACCGAAAACCCGTATTGTTGGTGTTCGGGAGTCGAATAATGGGGAGAGTAAGAAGCCTCCAATGCTGGAATCTAAATGCAATTGCAGAATAATGTGAGGTTTCATCGAATGTTTGTATATTAATTATGAGTGAAAGGGAATTAGTTTTTGGGTTCCACTAGATTTGTTGAGGTAGGAGTTGTGAAGATTGGGTTTTTATGGATCATGTTATTTGTGTTGTAAATTTGGACCCAACTTTGATTCATTGGTATATATATATAATATGTCGGTATGTAACGCATAGGTAAGGTACGAGACTTGTCTAACATTCATCGTTATATAAGCAATAAATGTGATACTTAGAGAACAAATGTAAATGAGTTTTCTTACACACAGGACGAGTCTTTTAAAACGAGTTCTCATGTTTAGATTGTAACATAATAATTCATATCGATCATTTAACGAAAGGCATCCTTGTATTTACTTATTTTGTTAAGATCAATCTTGTTAACGTAATTATGGTGAGCATTGATAAATCCAGCCTGAGACTCGACTTAAAACACACAAAATTGGTCCGGTCCTTAGTCCTTGTTTTTTACCTTATATGATTTTAATCACACTCGATTCGATCCTTGAACTATCATCATCATAGGACATCTTGCGGGGCCCGCAATAGTCTCTATCATAATCACCATAAATTTACATTCAAGTTTTATAATAGGTAACTAGGGATGGTTATGATGAAATCATTCCGAGTTTGAACAACTTTCAAACTCTTTAAAAACGGGTCAAAAAGTTTATTTTTCGATTTAATTTGTTTATGGCTGATTCTTTAGGTTATAGGCACCTAGGGGGCATACAATCGAAAAAACGCCCCGGCAATGTTTTTAGAGGAATCTCAAAAAACGGTTGTTACATATGTAACCAATATATGTATACAATGTTACATATATATGTAACAAGACCGTTTTTTAATATATTTTGTAAATAAATCACTGAGACGTTTTTTTGATTTTTTTTCACCTAGAGGTAGCCTATAACCTATAGAATCACCATAAAAGAATTGCAACGAAAAAAATAACTTTTTGACCCCGTTTTTGAAGATTATCGGATACTTTTATACACTGGAGCAGTATTTCATTTTACCCTGTGCCTATGGGTAACTAAACATATATATATTTTTTGAACAATCAAACATTAACGTACGATTACCCCGGGTTACATCTGACAAACATATTATCAAAGATACCCGTAAAATGTTGACGGTATGGGTAACCGAGACTATCCGTTTGAACCGTCCCCAAAAAAATCCACTATCAACTGGGATAAAAGTGGATGTCTCAAGGATCGAAACCGCGACCTCATTAATCGTTGGGTCTCCTATCATCGACAAAATAACTAAATATAGAATTATTATATATGGATAATTCGATATTAACCATGTAAACAATAAAAGCTTGGATTTATATAATAATAATCCAAATTTGCAAGCAAAAGAAATAACAAAAGGATATTCTTGTATTATATTCGGCAAGATCCAAAATAATTAAAATTAATTCAAAGAGAGGGAAGCAAGCATGTTCATCCTCTTCCCCAGAAGTATAAAACCACAACAACAATGGCGGCAGCTTCATCATCATCATCATCTTCTTCTTTTCTCTCCTTCACTTACGTTTTCGCTCCCCCAAATTTCAATTCGGTTCATCTGTTCCTCAATCACACACACCTGAAATTGAAATCGTTTCTGCACATGAGATCATCGCTAGGTGCAATCGCGATTTCATCCGCGCAAAATCCAGTTCCAATCTCCACATCTTCTTCTTATTCTTCTTCACAGCCAGTTTATATGAACTATTCTCTGATTTCTGCACTCGTTGCTTTCGCTCTTGCGCAATCGATCAAGGTCTTCATCACCTGGTACGTTTCGTTGATTAATTGTATTTATACCTCATTTTTTTTTAGTTTTTGCTTCTCAATTTTGGATTATGATCTTATTATCATGTGTGTTTCACTTCCTAATCGATCAATTTTAGCTAGGTTTCCGTTGCTAACTTTTTTTTGTTCGTGATACTAGGGTTTTATATGCTTTTTAATTGCGATTTCTAGAGTCATTATTGAAAGATAAGAACTAGCTACGAACAATAGTATGATTCCAGCCTGCAATATTTTTTGTTTATCGATCTCAAAGTATAGATCTCCTTCCAGATCTCCAAATCTGATGATCTAATATTGCAAAGACTGAACAAATAATTATGATCAGATTTATCAGGTGACTATGTAATAATCAGATGTTGTATTCAGTTATTCATGTTTATCTCAATTTTCATACAATTCCTTTTTATGCTTCCACAAATCTGCTTATTTTGATGCCTGATAATCCGAAAAATATGAAATCTGATTTGTTTCTGTCACATAGTCTAACATCATGTTTGGATGTTCATTTGAAAATAACTTATTGACTTATTGGCTTTTTAAAAAGTCAATAAGTTAAAAATATTGTTTGGATACTTCAAAAGTGCTTTTAGTTTTAACTTTTTGTGTAAAGGAGAAAAATCATTTTTCAAAAGCAAGATTTCTTGGCTTTTGAAGATGCTTTTGGCTTTTTAAAAACCAAATTACTATCATACCCTTTATTTAACTAGCATAATGCCTTTGAATATATAAGTAATGTCTTTTTTTTGTCATTTTACATATAAAATAAGTAATCTCATCCCAAAAGCCAATCCAAACATTTTTTAAAAACTCCTTTTCAAAAGTAAGAAGTCAATAAACACTTTTACTTGAAAGCACTTTTGCATTCAAATATTTGAAAATGATTGATGGTTTATTTTAGTGATACATCCTAACATTTATATATACAGGTATAAAGAACACCGCTGGGATCCCAAGCGGTTTATAGGATCTGGTGGCATGCCTTCATCGCATTCTGCAACAGTAACTGCCCTTGCTGTTGCTGTCGGTTTACAAGATGGCGTTGGTGGTTCAGCCTTTGCAACTGCACTCATTTTAGCTTGCATTGTATGATCTTTGTCTATAACTTCTCTTTTTAATCGTTTTTTAAAGTTTATTTAAGGGATAATTTATTCATAGGCTGCTCAAACATGCACTCAAAAGTTTTTACTATGGAGTATGGACACCTAAGTATTCAATATTTTTCATTAAGGTCATAGAAGTATCACTTTGGTTTCGGGTTTATGGTTGTAGCAAAAACTTGTGCCAAAATATATGTAAATGACAAAATGCTCTTAGTTTAGAGCTTCTGTCACATCTAGGATTGTAAAAGTGAACAAATTACCCCCTTGAGAATTTCTTTAAAGAATAACTGTAGATGTATAATGAAAAAAAAATGTTAGGGTAAATTGAGAGGTATTTTTACAACTTCTTGAAGTCGAGCTTTTATTTAGGTGCGGTTTTGTCACTTTACAAGTTTCTAGCATGTTTTTTTTTCTTCGATTGGCATAAACAAAACGAAGTAGCATAACATGTGCACTAACCGCCTTGAGTATTGAAAAGAATTTTAAAAAAATCCATCAAAATATTAAATAAATTTTAGATGTCACCCAGGTATCTATGATTTTGTTTATGCCGGTTCCGAAAAAAGCCTTGCTAAAATAATTTACAAAGAAAAAAATGTCCTCAAATGTAAAGCTTTTGTCATCTACTCATCTATAGTTGTTAAAAAAAATGTGTACATTCTCTCTTTCTATAATATTTTGTGATTCTAAAGATGATATTCATGACAGGTGATTTATGATGCGACTGGTGTAAGATTGCAAGCTGGGCGCCAAGCCGAGGTTGGTTTCCTTCTTCAAGAGTTTGTGTAATATTTTACCATTACTTATGTCTAAGTTGTAAAATTTCAGGTTCTGAATCAAATCGTGTATGAACTTCCCGCCGAGCATCCATTAGCTGAAAGCATGCCATTACATGAACTTCTTGGACACACCCCTCCTCAGGTCCGTTTTTCATAAATCCGTTGATTTGAGTTACGTTTTATGTTAAACAGGTCGTCAAATGATATGGACTTTGTTATATAATTTACAGGTTATTGCTGGTGGGTTATTAGGAATGATGACATCAACAATCATTTACTTGATCTCACGTTCTGGTAATAGCGCTTGAAATCTGTTGGTTAATATATGCATGCATCAAGAAAGAAAGTTTCAAAGTCTAATTAATCTAGATGTGATTGTTTGAAATTTGGAGGACCATGTAATACCTAGCTAGTTCTGTGTAAATATCAATGCATTTCGTTTATTACTACTACTGTTATATGTTGAAAATATCCGAAGAATATCCTCACGATGAACACCCCCGACGAACTCGATGGATCTGCACGCTGACTTATGTGTGACATCACGCGAGTGGAAATTTTAAAATGATTCATGCCCGTTTCATGTTGTATTCTGATTGGTAGATGAGGTATATTAAGAGCCGGACATGTCGATTATTATGCTTCACATGTAGTGATGTAACCCATGAGTCTTGAATAATGTAACTTGTACTAAAAAATTTCCAAGCAAGGACCCATCCGTCTTAAATAATGTAACTTGTACTAAAAAAATAACGAACAACTTCATTTTCAAAACTGATGATATATTTTAAAAGCATGCAAGTGTTGTTAATATTTAAGAACTAATTTGATAAAAATTAATAATTTATAAACTAAAAATAAAAACTAGCTTGGAATGGAGAGTTTTAGCTGATGTACTTAAACTGTGTTTCCAAGTTCATTTAAGGAGGGAAAGAAAAGGAAAGAGAAGAAAGTCTAAAAAATTTTGTGTTCCTGAGTTTTACTTAAGGAGGGAAAGGGAAGGAAACAAAAAAAAATTATGTTCCCGAGTTTCATTAAAGGAGAGAAAGAAAGGGAAAGGGAGGGAAAGTTATTTCATTTTCTATTGTTTTTCCTTCCAAATCGGAAGGATTTGAAAGGAAATAAATCACTCCCCTTCTCTTCCTTTCTCTTCTTTTCTTTTCCCTCTTTAAGTAAACTCGGGAACACAGCCTAACCCAGCCAACACACACTGTTGTTTGGCTGGTTACACAAACACCCTTGAACCACGGCTAATATCATATAACCCCTCAAACTACTATAGAAACTTTGATAAAAACACCAAATTGAATGGATTGATGTGGATTGTTGTTTTTTTGATAAATTTAATTGTCTTGCAAAACGACCATATCGAATAGAGATGACATGATCATAGTTCAAACTTGGAGCCTCAAACACAAACAAAACCTCATCTTCGAAACCAATGTGGATACACACCCAGGTTCCGTAATCATGGTCTCTATTTCTACTTGTTCCGAAAATTTTTACATGTTAGCATCAGGTCTTGAATCTATAACCAATAAATCCAAAAGGCAAAAACTTACAGGTTGTCTTTCTGTACTGAGAGATAGATAGACACCACAGAATATAAAAATTCTATTTATTTGCTTTACGGGCAAGAAATCGGTCACGCGCTGCTTGTATTCTGCTGTTGGAGTCATCAGTAGCCCCTACACCGTTTACCTCTTTCTTGGGAATATTCGAGTTTTCTTCTGTGTTCTCCATGGGCTGGTTGGATCCACCACTGCTTCAAAGATATTAATAGAATCATTAAATGTAGACATGGCAGGTCAGGGTTGAATAACAGGTTTTGTTTCGGGTTGTAATGGGTCACTGTTTAGTAATAGGTCAAAACAAGTTTGATTCTGTTGGTTTAAAGTTATAAATAGTTGATACGTGTAGGTCTAAAAAACATATTATCAAAATAATGATTATAATCTTCTGAATAAGAAAGGTTTATAAGGTTATGCATAAGAAACAACTATGACTAACTTTACAAAGCTTTTTATTTGACCCACTTGAGAGAAAATACACATCCCAAATGAAAACATTCTAAAGTAAATGTCAAGGTTTGTGCAGTAACTATTGATCATTCACCAACAGATGTGTGTAAATTAATTTACTGGATCCAGTTGAGATAACTTTATTTATTGATAAGGGTAATCAAGGGTAGAATAGAAAAATAATTATAACTGTATAATTTTGAAGGTGGATAATAACTGTGGGATAAAATAAAGTGGTAATTTAGACAATAATTCTGGGACGGAGGAAGTACGTATATATGTATACACACATGTGTATGTAGCTCTAAAGAGGCTAATATCTAGAATGTTTATGTACCTGAGTTTGTTGACGTTTAATTTCTCAAGCTTCTGCAATATTGGGGTAACCCACTGCATCTCTACTTCACAAACATTACGCATAAATGGGCGTGAAGTAGAAATAAGTTCATGGTATACAACATAATTCGGAAGCATCCCTTCATCGTCTGTTCGCAATACAGAAGACGGATGCACCTAAAAAGGAAAAAGAAATGAAAACAATACATTACATTACAATCGAGTTACTTTCCTTTTTGGTAAGTTAATCGGATATAGTTTCCGATTTACCCATCATCAGTACAGATAGAATGATATATAGATTTGTGGTGGGGTAAGATCCTTTCTTTACTTATTAAATGATATTTTAGATATTTGGGAAATATTCAAACATTTTTAATATAATAGGTGCAAGTCAAAAGCTGCAATTTTCATTAGACTTTTATTACCATAAAAATCATATTGACTATTTTAAATTCGGAGTATTTGTAATAGGGCAAACTGCACGGAAGAGAAACAAACATTATAGTTTTACCCGATTTTAGCAACAAGCTTCAAACTGTGTGTAGAATAGAAATCAACTTGCAATTTAACAGTCATATTAGCGATCAACCTAAATTTGAACTGGTTTCACTTGTAAATTGCTGATTTGGAATTGGTTGATGCTATGTGATCTGCAACATCAGATGACGTATACGGAAAAAAGATCGATTCAACCTCCATATTTATACAGAAAATTACTAAAAATCTACTCCTTCCCATTCTTTATCCCTATAATTTAATGTAAAAGAAAAGTGCTCCTCTATATGTGAAGATTACTATTCAACCTTCATTATTTAATATTTGTTAGTGATGTGAGTGGTAAAAAAATAATTTAAAAAAAAAAAAAGAATAAAGTATTACTTAATTGAATAGGGATAGATATAGGAAATGGGATGTAGGACATTTTTAAAACATGAGTGATAAATCTATAAAATAACGTTTTTTAGTTAAATTATAGGGACAGGGATAGGGGATGGACTGTGAATGCTCTTAGCCGGGTTTTTTTAAAGAAAATAGCATACATGTTGAACATTGCATCTGTTGCTACAAAATAGAACATAACTCTACTAGAATGAGTAATGAAATATTAGTTGGTTTCTGTCTTGTACCTAAATTGAACTTGGTTGCTAAAATCAGGAACTGTAACATTTGTTTCTCATTCATGCTGTTTACCCATTTGTAGTGATACTATTATTTCTTACCTGAACAAGCTGAGACTTGAAGCCAAGAGTTCTATAACCATTATGACGAATCATCCGTTCAGCCAGCTGGCTTGCATAGCCAACACATAGACACTTCCTCAAATTCTTATAATCATGTTGTCTATCGTTCCTTCTTTCCTTTCTCTTTACATCCAAGCTCCCTGTTATAGAAAAAGGATCAACTTCATGTAGATCCATCTATAATTTTTAATTTCAATAGTATTTTTTCTAAATTTTTAATACCATATTTACCCCCCATAGAAGTAAACCAATAGGAAAATGTTATAATTGTGAATCATCTCACTGCATAATGTCCACTTTGTTTATTCACGGAAAGAGAATGTTATAGGTAACTGATTTTATTTTATTTACTATAAATGAATATTATGATTAGTTTAACATTTCAAAGGTGTAAATATGATATTATGAAACTTAGAAGGATACATATGAAATACCCCTAATATATTATTAAACTGGCCAAAGTTTCAATAAAAACAGACTATATATACTCCCTCCATGCAGTTTATATTCCAAACCCAAAGAAATCTATTTTTAAGATATGTACAAAATAATACGAGTTCTAGAAAATATAAAATGTAATTTTTACCCTTGCACTTAAGACAATGAAAACTAGTAGATTTTTTCTTGAAAGTTGCCAATTAATTTGGGACAAACATGAACAGTGATGTGAACAATAAATATTGGGATAAGAGGGAGCAGCACATAAACGCCATTGCTTGATACCAAAAGAAAAGTAACCAAGTTTTCTTTGAGATGTCCCATACAACATGAGAGTTTTTGCTTTTTGGAAAAGTATCTGTCACAAAATACCTGTTTGCCCATAGACTATTATTTTGGTCCACAAGGTTGGGATATTTTAGAATTTAGATATTTGACTAATAGTCAAACACATGCTTCAATTTAACATCTTATTATCTGAAATTCATGGCTAACCTTTTGCAATCTTCTGCATTATTTGAGACAGCTGTTTCCGGACATCTCTGGCAAACAGCATCCCCCGTACCTGAATATAACAATTTCAACAAAGCATGTCATAAACCAAACGTTTGAGCATGAATAGCATATCACACATGACACAACACATTAGTCCTCCAACAGATGTTAAAAGGGCAGTAACGATTTCTGTCGAGAAAGTTCTAGGCAATTCTGACTCCACTACCAGTGAGTTTTCATCCCCGAGTTTTAGGATCTGGAATCCTGTGATGATTTCTGGCGAGAACTCAACAAGAAACTCGCAAGATCATAAAACAATGAATTTTTTTTTGGTGAAAGTAAAGCAAAAGGACAGCAAGGAGAAAAGAATGTTGTAGAGGCAAAAGGACAGTTGTCTCAAATATGATTTTATTTCTAACACTCCATAAATTTGATAATTTCAAGTTATAAACATACTATTTATTATATTTTAGACGCTATATAATATATTAATAATTTGCTCTCGATGCGAGTAAACAGGTAGAGACAATCAAATGGGTATCACCAAATACCTTACCGGTCCCAAACCCAGTTAAAACTTTGAATACCTACTCCCAGTCCTATACTTGAGAACTTGTCATGTTTCGGGTTTTCTAGCCGGACACGACACAACACGATTAACACGGGTACTAAACACGAACATGACACGATTATCTAATCGTGTCATTATTTTCAAACACGAACACGGACCCGTTTATAAACGTGTTACACGAAACGACATGTTTAGACACGATTAATATCGTAAAAATGAAAACCAAAAATAAATTAACAAATATAAAACGGAAAGAGCTGATGAATTTGAAGAATTGAGTTGTCAAAGTTAGTAGGGGGGTAAATCTCAAATTATAGAAGGATTTTGACTATAAAAGGATTTTGACTTTTATTATGTATTTAATTATTTTTAAATTTATTAAAATTGTAAACGTGTTTAATCGTGTCATAACTTAGGGTTAGCACAGGATCTAGAGTGGCTGGTTGGTTCCGCCAAGACAACAGGAACGGGACAGGGTCACTGGGCCGATGTGAACATGGCATAAAGCTGTGAAAAGGGATGAACAAGAACAATTTCACTCTGGCTGACGAGGACCTAGAGTTCACCTGAGTAGGACAATCAGCAATGACAGCCAAACCCAGTAAAATGTGTTCTGGCGGCAACGACAGTGTGTTAGGCATAGCAAAATAGCAATTTGCAGGTTTTTGCAAACAAAGCTTATGAGAGCTCGTGAACAAGAAAACTTGTTCCTGTGCTGGTCAGTGGTGCTCAGAATAGAAGAATGGAAGCAACAAGTAATTATTCTGGCAGTGGCAGTGGCAAAGTTCGCAGCAGCAGTAGCTAGGGGTCCACCAAAGCTCGACCAAGGGGCTGTTTGTTTGTCACTTAATGACATCTTAATGGTTTAACATCTGAATCGGTTAGATGTTAGAGTGTTTGGTTGGCACCTCTTAATAAAAAATTACCTCTAGATAGCCTCTTATTCGGTAAGTGATAAAATTGTATCTGATTCATTAAGGAGAAAAAAAACACGCAGGTTCCTTTTCTACCCTCACCCTATCTTCTCCTCCACCTCCATCCAAACCATCGCCCCTCAATCTGTCGTGCGCCTCCATCCCTCCAAATCCGGCGTTCGGCCATCGCCTCTCCGTCCGGCCATCCCTCTCAATCTCCGCTGCGCCTCCATCGCTCCAGCCATCCACTTCGCTGCGGCTGCCACTCCTTAAGGTATGTTTTTTTTTGTCTCCTCTCCATCTCCACAGCACAACACCTTCTTTTGTTCTGGTCTCCATCTCAATCTGTTTTTATCTCGGCTCCACCTTCACAGCACAACATTAGTTATTATGTATTCGCTTGATTGTTATGTTTGTTTAGTGACGGCCATGAGTTGAATTTGATTGGAGTCATAGTTATCAAAGGCGCAAGGCGCACTCAAGGCGCATAGGGTCCATTTAGGGCCTAGGCGATAGGCGCAAAAAAAGCGTGGGCCTGAGAAAAAAAAAGCGCACTTAAATAAAAAAAATTAAATAAAATATAATGTAGGAAAATGACAAAATTGTATTCTTTAAGGGGTGTAGATGAAACTTTATGTAAACCCTAATGTTATAGAAATACACAGCCGTCACTTTTACCATTCTTCTTCATCCTCTTTTCTCCAACCTACACACCCGTCATCTTCTTCATCATTTTTCTCCAACCTTTCGTCTCTTTTCTCCAGCCATTACTCATAACATAGCCGGATTCTATTGAAGGTCGCTGGAAACTCGCCGGAACGTCGCCGGAACGTCGCCAGCACGTCGCCTTTTTAACCTTGGAACCAAAAAGCGCAACTTCTGCGCTTCGCCCAGAAATAGCGCCTAGGCGCAAGAGGCGATCGCTTTTGATAACTATGATTGGAGTGGCTATTATTTTTTTTATTTTGAATCAGGTTGCAATGAGTTATGATGTTTATTTTAATTTATGCTAAAAAAATTGGAAGTCTCCTTCTATGGTTCATATTATTGTATTAAATTGCTAACTGAATGTTGCTAGGGCAAATGATGCACTTAACTTGTTAACTTGCTAATTTCTGTGTTATTGAATTACTGGAATTTGATTGTGCTAGTTGTTAAAGTTGGACTATTCCAGTCAACAAAAGTTTTAAGCCATTGGTATAGGTGATTTCTTAAATTGGATTGCGTTTATAAATCTGGTTCAGTTATTGTGAATTGGTATACCTCACAATCAACCTACTAAAATGTAGAATTTTTAAAGAAAAAGTGGATGTTTTTAGGTATGAATTGATGTGCAGAGTTAAAACTGGCTTCTCGAGTCTCTAAGCACAATTGGGAAGAAATTATGCTTCTGGTTTGGGTTTTAAATGGGTTATAAATAGCAAGGTTGGAAAAAAGATGTGATGCTTTCTTTACCTGCAAAAAGCCATGGAAAGGCAAATCTATATTAACCAACAGTGGATCTCACTTAGGATCTTGGGTGCTTGGGTATGTGAACCACATCTGGAAAAAAAGGGAGGATAAATGGATATTCAAAATTCAAGGTTCAAGGAAGGAAAGGTTGGACTTGATGCGGGTTCGCGTGGGTGCTGCTTCTTCTATGCGGATACGCTAGGTGCAATTTGCTTTTCAACTGTTGTTGTTGCTATATGGCTCGACGTTGTTGCTGTGATACGGTTCGATCTTGTTTATTTTGTTGTTTTCATGCTATATACTCTCAATAATTTTGTTATTCAGTACAAGGGGGTGATACGCGTATGATGTAATTTCCATATTGTACTCTGTATTGCCCAACTGCCCGTTGGCACTCATTTTCTAGTTAATGAATTGCTATTGAGAGAGGGGAAAAAAACGGTTGGTATTCTTATATGATTTTGGCCTTTTTGGCACGAGCAAGTAACTATGGTTTTACAACATCTGTTTCTCCTCCTTCTTCACAAGATATATAGGTTGTTTAGAAATGCTTATATGTTACCATGGTCTTGTAATTATACGTTTATGTTTACTTGTGTTTTGTAAATATGTTTGTACGCAACAACATATTAATTTCTAATTTGGATTTTAGTATGTTTTCATGAATTTTGAAGGATTAATGTATAATTTGGATTTTGTATGATGGTTTGTATTTTTACTTTAATAATTAATCATCATTTAGAGTTCTGATCAAAAACATACATTTCATTTTAACAAGAAATAGCAAAGAGGGGTAAAATTGTCATTCTACATAGTCATTCAGAGATCGAACCAAACAACACTTACTGGTTCAGCACTACCTGATTCAGAGTCTCTTATTCAATCAGCATCTTACTGGTTCAACACTTAATTAAACAGACGCTACCAAACAGCCCCCAAGGCTCCAGTATAGTTCAGATGCCATGAAACTGTAATCAGATCTTGGGTATATTCCTTGAAAATACATTATAAGGTAGTATTCCATTTTATATACAAAAACTCATACTGCATAACAACACTATAACCAAAAATTTCAAGAACCCCTATACTATAAATGTTATTCAATCTAACATGTAAGGAATACTTGTAATTTAGTATCTATAGACTATAGTACAGCAAAGAAGAAATCAAGATCAATTAGGACCCATAAATCTTGCGTTTCCGGATTCCTAATCAAACTCAAACTTTATTTGACTAATTTATACAGATCTAACAATAACCATACAGCACAACATGTCATTGCCATTGCCCAAATTGTATTTTATTTTATCATTTTAACCAAGAAATGAGAGAAAAAAAAGGTACACCCAGAAACTGTATGATGCCATTCTTACTTAGCAAAATAATTATACTTAGTTAAAAAGGAAAAAAAACGTTACCTGTAAGTTGTTATCTTTGCACCAGTCAATACTATAGTCAGTTTGATCCCAGAGCTCATAGATCTGAAGTAACTGAATATGATCACCCCATCCTGAACCGTCAGGAATGTCTGAAGGAGGATGCTTCCTCTTCTTGCCTGTGCTTTTACTGCAAATCAAGAAACAATAGCTTTTACAATATGCTTTCTTGTTTGGAATAGAAGGCCTGTAAGGATAATATATGACTACAGAGCCATGTAAAAACATACATTTCAAAACAGAAAGTTCAACAAGCTGAACACTTTCATCAGTTCATGAAGCTATATATCTAAGAGTGTAAGCGAGCTAAGCTATTCTTGGCTCGTTAGAAGCTCAAATAGAGCTCGAGTTAAACAAGCTACAAGCCAAGCCTAAGATTAAGTTGGGTCTTGTTTAATGAATGATTTCAACTCGCATCCATTCGTATGACAACATTTTGTATTTTCTCTTCACATTTAGAAGGAAGCCACGCTTATGGAGCAACAGATCCGAGATTTGCAACAACTCCGTGATCTAACAATTACAATGAACCAAGACAGAGACTGTGATCAAACCCCACCCCGCTACCGAACCAACAATGATGAAAACAAAGATAAATACTCCCAAGCCGGTAATTACAACCCCTATGGATGCCTTGCCGTGGCCCAACGAAATGATCAAGGCATACTACCGCAGGCAAAGGACTGGGACGTTGACCCTCGGTATGATGACGATGGACCTGTTCCCCATGAAGAGGAGTCCTATTTGTAATTCGAGCTCTTTAAGAGATAATCAATCAAGAAGATGACGATGAAACAAATGCCTTCATCAAAGCCGAAGAAGAAATAGAAATAAGCCCAGATGAAGAACAGTGTATGGTAGTTCTACAAGCTTTACAAGAGACTGCTATTCAAAACTCACAGGCCCTGTATGTTCCAAGTTTGAGGACAAACTTTTTTGAAGATCGAGAGGATGATAGCGGTAAGCCTAACGGGAAATTAGTCACTGAAATTTTGAACAAGTTAGTCATTAACTCTTGAGGGTTTAGGAAGGCCAACACGTACGGGTCACGTGCAACTAACGAGTTAGTAATATTGGATCCTAAATTGTTTCGGGTGAAGCTCAGTGACGGTCGAAGCAGTCCTCTCAATGCATGCATTAATCCTCCAAGCATGGGTTGCAAAAGTCGCTAAGCGCTCCCAAGTCCCCGGGGGGGGGGGGGGGGGGTACTCGCCCAAGTTAGGGGAGTACTCGCGGAGTACTAGGCGTAGGCGGGGAGTACTCGGTCGCCTCAGACGAGTTTTACAACAGTGCCTCCAAGTACTCCACGTCCATTTTATTTATTTTTGTTTGTTTTGTTTATTTGAAAATTTCCTTTAAATTATGTATGCATGTTTTATTTCGATTTCATGTTCCCATGTTTGTAAACTGCACTGCTAGAAAGTTATGCTTGAAATTTCCTATATGTAATCCCAAAGTAAACGAACAAAAGAGAAAAGAGTTAGATGAGTTTATGTTGAGTTACTTTTTCAAGTTTGATTAAGCTTGTTATTCCATTGCTAGTCTAAGTTTGGCAACTTAGGTGGTGTTCTTTGGATTCTAAGCTTGAACTGAGTGGTGATTTTTGTATCTCAATTTGCGTTTAGATCGCCCAACGGGTTGTTCGAGTGGTGTTTATGTATCTATTTGATCCGTTCATCCGTTGCATATCCATCACCTTTCAAATTCCCGACCCTATTTATTACCTTCACTGGATTTACAACAAACTATTATTAATCTAACACACGTTTGACACTATCAACAAATAAAGGATCCTTCGTTCAATATATATCACCTCATAATAGCAAGGAAATGTTATTTTTTTAACATCCATAATAATGCATCTAAGTAAAATGCTTGGAAGTATACCTCCGTCCTTGAAGCAATGTACCTTCAACCGATAGCATAGCAGCTACAGTCAAAGCTTGGGTCAAACAATCATACTCATTTGCCTCAATTAAAGTCCTTGCTAGTGAAGGTTCCAAAGGAAGCTCTATCACAAGAACATTAACACGTCAGTAGCGAAGACAATTTATGGTGTGATAGGTCTAAATAACACACTTGTTCAAGTAATCAACTTTTTTCAATAAGGCCACCCATACATTGAAGCAGTTCTATAGGCCACCCAAGTATGTATCTGAACATTTATATAATTTGGCCAAAACATACCAAATGATGAAAATGCCCATACAAATTTTTTAAATTCAAAAATACAGTTGATGGGATGTCAACATTTTATAGATTAAAATTGTTGTAACATTCAAAATCAAGGCCATTTTCATCATCCAACAAGTTTTTATATCAGAATTGGTATAAATTAAACCAAGGACATGAATTGGGGGCCTATAATTCGTTTTTAATATATAGATGGCCTTATATTAAAAAGGTAAAAAAAATAAAAATTAAAAAATAAATTGTGTCTTCCAAATACTGTCTGTTAAATTTGGCATGATATTAGTATATTACATAGAGCCTTCAGTTAGGAGAAAGATGCAAGACCTGCCATAGTTTTCCCTGATCTCGTGATGGTGCCATTTTCATCTATGGCATCAATCAGAAACAATTGTTTAAGAGCATCTTGTAAAGACTCAACTGCAGCAAAAGTCATGAAGGGTCATCCTATTAGTTGGCAGAAGAAGAACATTACGTATTAAGTGTCTAAGTGAGCTGAGCCCGTTAGAAGCTTGAGTATATTTGACCAATCACGAGCTTTACATGTAAGGTTGAAAATGATCTCAAGCTTTATGGAGCTCAGCCCAACTCATTAAGTCTCGAAAACTAGTTGAGAGTAACACAAAGAAAGACTTACGTGAAGGTGAATCAAGAAAATCAAATTTAAGAATATTGATATCAGGAAGGTCGAGTGATTTTAAATAAAGAACACTTCCAGCTAGAGAAGATCGTTGTATTTCAGGCATGGTAGCTTCCAGCAAATTGTCATGGTAAACAGCCAATGGGTACAAACGGTAGCACTTTCCTGGTCTCGTTCTCCCAGCCCGCCCTGCTCGTTGGTTGGCTTGCACCCTGCAATTGATAATTAGATAAAGTTTAGAAATATTCTATCTCCGAGAAAACCATGTGTTGTAAAACAATAAAAAGATGAAGAAATTGTCAAAAAAAAAAAGTGTGCATGCAATTGTTTATATATTGTAAGAACTTGAGAAAACTCAAAATATTAGGTTTTGTTGCCTTAATTAATGAACAAAACATGAGAACACATATACATATAAAACCAATCCCAACTGCTATCTAATCCCTATTCTATCCTAATCAAAGTTCATGAAAAATAAACACTGAACATTAAAAAAAACATAACTACCTTCTATCTAAAACTTATCCAGAAATTGTACGCTTAATTGATGATAATCTATAACTTCAGATAAATCATGAAAAGTAAACTTCAGCAGACATAATTAGTTATTTACCTGCTGATCTGAACAACATCAAGGGAATACATTCCGCTTGATGGGTTATATTGCCGTTGCTTCACATAACCAGAGTCGATGACATACCTATGAATTATAAAGCAACAAGCTAAAATCAAAACCTTGTTGCTAAATTGACACAATAACAAACTTTCTAGCAAGTGTGGAGTCACTTACACAACACCGTCCACAGTCAAAGAGGTTTCAGCAATGTTTGTAGCCACAATAAAACGCCTACAATTTGGAGGTGGAGGACTAAATACTCGCACCTGCAGATATCATACAAAAGTTAGGCACCGTTAGTTATAATGAGGATGTTGTATAAGAGTTTATAACTAGCAGCAAAACTGTAGTCACAAGAAAAGCAGGAAAGAAGTATCAGAAACATAAAAATAAATAATCAGAATCGGATAAAAACCACAAGTAAAAAAAAGATGGACATTAACAGCTTGCCTGCATTTCAGGTGGCAAAGAGCCATGAAGCGGGAGGACTAATGCATCCATACAAGATCCTACCTCAAGGCTTTGAATTTTCTCCTCCAATTTGGATACCAATTTCTCTATGTCATCCTAAATAAAATCTCTAACAGAATTTAAGAGAAACAACAAAAATACAATGTAGAGAATATAAATTATTACAATCAAAAACAGATACTGTATGACATGAAATATGAATTACCTGTCCAGTCATAAATATTAAAATGTCCCCTTCAGGTTCATTAACGTGTATGTCTGTAACAAAGTTTGCCAGCATATAGCAATTAGCAAATCAGTATTTTAGCATGATATAAGAGAATGAAAAAAGGAATAGCAACAGAAAAGTGATGCATGTTAAGGGGATGTTTGGGATTTGCTTATTTAAACAGCTTATGAGTATGCTTACATCTAATTTCACTTGATAGAGTAAAACTGAAATTTTATATACAGCAGGAATAGTCAGTTGGAACTTGGAACAAACGGCCTCAAACTGGTTACTGAAAACAGCTTCATTACATCTTAGTATTTTACCCTAAAATAAGCAGATAGGCATTCACACATATCTTCATCCAGAAGCTCAAAAGTGCATATCTGCTTTTAGAAACGTAATAAGCAGATAAATTGTTTAAATAAGCAACCCCAAACACCCCTAACACATTATCTATTGAATATGAAAAGCAAGCACGAGTACAAAATGAATCAAACAACCACAGTGATCATGACATGAATGAAAAAAATAAATTATTCTTACCAATAGCTTTTCTCAAAGAAGATTCGATATAACTTTTGGGTTGCTCTGCACTATATAATATTTCTACAGGGAACAACTTCCCAGGAACATTTAGAATTGGGCAATCAGAGAAAAAGTTTGACACCTTTTCACCATCAAGAGTAGCCGAAGTGATCAACACTTTCAAATTGGAGGCACGCAATCTAATCAACCGCTTCATCAGTCCCATCAATATATCCCTAAAAGCAAATACTATCATAAATAAAATCCGCACACAAGTCCTTCGACTTTATTTTCCATGATGAAGGTCCTCTATATTAAGTTAGGGGCTAGATGAGGCGAAATATGAATTTCGTTTTCATAAAATTAGGAACTTAATAATGCAAAAAAAAAAAAAAAACAGCCTTAGTTTCTTTAATTCAGGAATTCCATTATGTAAAAAAAAAAAGACATATTTGTAAATCTGGTGACTATTCTTTGCCTTATAAATGCTAAAGAATTTTATGGTGTAAAAGTAACGTCCACGGACTATTGTTTGTACTCAAAGAAAATTTATAGGTTTTTTCAGCATATACCCTACATATATAAATAATATGATAAAACTTCCACAAAGATAATAAACCCTAATGAGCTAGCTACAATGACATCATAAGTCAAGAAAAAACATAAAGGTTCATGAATATTAGTGTGTTATCTTCATATACTTCAATCCAAGACTCTTAAGTTACGGGATATAGCATGTGATCTTACGTGTTTAGACTCCTTTCATGAGCTTCATCCAATATGATGACTGAATATTGTTTCAGCTCCGGGTCAGAAAGACTTTCACGGAGAAGCACTCCATCAGTAAGGTACCTAGTGTTGCCAGTTTATAAATGATAATAAGAAAGACATCCATATTAACGGCCATCAAATATACTGAAAGAATTAGTTAGGTAGGTTACTTGATACAAGTTCTCTCTGAAGTCCTATCCTCAAATCTTATGGCATAACCAACTTCTTCACCCAATCTGACATCAAGCTCCTGTGCAACCCTTCTGCAGATTCAAAACCAACAATAAATAAAATAAACACAAATTCGGTGGTCTATGTAACGACGGACGAACAGTGTGTAAGAATACGGTTACCTAGAAACAGAAACGGCGGCGACACGGCGGGGCTGAGTGACGGCGATGGTGCCGGCCTTGGTGTAACCACTTCTGTGTAGAATTTGAGAGAGTTGAGTGCTTTTCCCTGAACCGGTCTCTCCGATTACGACGACGACGGGATTTTGATCGACGGTTTCCAGTATTTTGTCTTCGAATTGTAGTATTGGGAGTTTGGCCATTGAATTTGAGATTAAATCAATCGAGAACTTTGGAGTTGAATCGGAGTTAGGGCTTTTGAGTGGACTTGATTTGATTTCTAAAACCTTCCCCTGCTCCGGCTCCCCCAATTTCAGTTTCAATCGAGCGCGTTCGAATTTTCTACTTACGAATCTGTTAGCACTCACCGGGTGTGCGAGATGGCTACAACAGAGAATCAACGGATAAATTACATTTATGGAAAATTGGCCTGTAATAATACAAGTTTTCACTCTTTGGCCAATAATAATATGAGTTTTTTAGTTGGTCTGTAATAATACCAGTTTTCAAACTATTGAATTGTAATAGTATGCCGTTAGTTTTTACTTAACGGGGTTAAATCCCTGCCTACGTGGCTGTCCACGTGGCTTCATTGATCATACGTGGCATTTTTAAGTGGGGTTTTAAAAAGGAAATTGGCCTGTAATAATACAAGTTTTCACCCTTTGGCCAATAATAATATGAGTTTTTGAGTTGGTCTGTAATAATACCAGTTTTCGAACTATTGGATTGTAATAGTATGCCGTTAGTTCTTACTTAACGGGGTTAAATCCCTGTCTATGTGGCTGCCCACGTGGCTTCAATGTATTTCTTTTAACAAAAGACTATAGTATAAGGACTAGTTTTGTAATATTTCTAAACTTCATTTTTGTTTTTTATTAAGATATAAAGAAAAAAAAGGAAACGGAAAACAGGAAGAACAAACAGCCGCAACCACCCTCCGTCGCCATCGCACCTGCCGCCACCCACCCGTCCGCCGCCATCGCCACCGGCCGCAATCGACCCCTCCGCCGCCATCGCCACCGGCCGCCATCGGCGGAGCTAATGTAACAGCCCCCGCAAAGAGGGAGAAAAGGGGAAAAGTTCAGATCTAGGTTTGAAGAAGAAATCGGAATCCACATAGGCAGAGCTAATGTAACAGCCCCCACTATAGTCTTTTGTTAAAAGAAATACATTGAAGCCACGTGGGCAGCCACATAGGCAGGGATTTAACCCCGTTAAGTAAGAACTAACGGCATACTATTACAGTCCAATAGTTCGAAAACTGGTATTATTACAGACCAACTCAAAAACTCATATTATTATTGGCCAAAGAGTGAAAATTTGTATTATTACAGGCCAATTTTCCTTTTTAAAACCCCTACTTAAAAATGTCACGTATGATTAATGAAGCCACGTGGACAGCCACGTAGGCAGGGATTTAACCCCGTTAAGTAAAAACTAACGGCATACTATTACAATCCAATAGTTCGAAAACTGGTATTATTACAGACCAACTCAAATTATTATTGGCCAAAGAGTGAAAACTTGTATTATTACAGGCCAATTTTCCTTTTTATTTTTATTATTATCCAAATTTCAATTTTCGTCTATTTGTATAGGGACGAGAAGTGAGGTTATAATGAGAAGTTAGGTGAAGATAAGAAGGATAAGAAGTCTTCTCATCCGTTAGATCTGATGATTAATGGCCCAGATTTATTCCCTTAATTAAAACTAAAAAATAAAAGGTAAAAATGATTTCCAGGGAGAAGAGGGGCAATTTGGTCAAATTGTCATTTTTCTCTTTCTCCCCAATTATTAAAACCTTCATAACTTTTTCATACGATATTATTTTTTTATAAAAATTACACCATAAAAACAAGCGTTTTTTTTATCTTTAAAACGCATACAGTATTGCTATATAAAATCAAATTTTTTTTTTGCCAATGACGTGAAATATGACACAACAACCTGAACATATGACATAATGACACAATGACCTTAACATATGACACAATGACACAATGACACAATGATCTGAACAATGTTCAGAATGTTCAGGTCATTGTGTCATTGTGTCATATGTTCAGGTCGTTGTGTTATATGTTCAGGTCATTCACAAAAATAAAAAAATTTATATAGCAATATTGTATGGGTTTTAAAGATAAAAAAACGCTTTTTTTATGGTGAAATTCTTATAAAAAAATAATATCGTATGGAAAAGTTATAAGCATTTTAATAATTGGGGGGAAAGTGAAAAATATATATGCAAGTTTCCAAATTTGCCCCTCCTTCCTTTGAATTCTTATCCTTCTTATTTGACCAAAACTTCTCACATAAACTTTTCTCTAGGAACGAGTTTTAATATTTTACGTCATTTCCACTAATAGTCTTTTAAGTTTGTTCATTAGATCCAAATATGTGCTTTGCACATGAGGCCGATTTGGTCTTTTTATATTTCAAGAACTATTTTCCTATCATCTTAACTTACCCTCAAAGTTTTATTTTAGTTAGCATTAAAATTGGTATGCTTTTAAGAAAATCATTTGTATCTCGTCCGGATACTCAGGTTCTGGAAATCCTCAACAATAAATCGGTATGTGGGCTCAAACTCATGCTCTTCATAAAGCTCACAAATACTTGCGTATGGAGTGCGTGTATCTAAGACCCAAATAATCATGTGAAATGTTAGATTGAGGCTAGATCTAGAATATGTTTATGTGTATTAGTGTATAATACCATCTTATTGTTAGATCTAGAAGATACTCATAAGAAACATCCATGACGATATAAATCTACAATCATAAATGGTTAAAAATTGAGGCTCGAGTGTTGCTTTCAGCCGACGAAAAATTCTACAAAGCACAATGATATCGGCAATAATCAAATGATCATAAATGGCTCAAAATTAATCTAGATACAAATAAGAAAATGAGTAATTTAAAATTATGGATATCTTTCTTGTAAAAGTTGTCAAGACCGCATTTAGTTTTCACAATCAAACTATTTTTATACCAAGCCAAATCATTTATAAAAGTTATATAACTATTTATAAAAACAAATACTTTGCTAGCTAGTAAAAAGTAAGTTATGCATGTAAGTTTATGGATCTATTAAAATTTTAATGAACTAGTGTCTTCTGATTGAAACATTATATATTTTTGGTTTTTTATGGAGTTACTACATTTAACTGATTATTTAAATCAAAAATAAATATATATGCCATTGTAATTAAGTCGTTTGAGCGTATGGTTTATAAGTCCCTAGAAACTACAAATCAAAATACACAATATAAAAGCAAGCAAATAAACATACCCAATAACATTCTATACCAAAAGATTTATATGATAGGGTATACGATATAACATAAGACTTGCATTTTGGATGGTATGAAATTTTGACTAGGAATTGTTGTTTTTTAATTATTTGATAAAACATGAATTATTTAGATTGCCTAAATAAACATACATTCATCTAAAAGATTATTAGATTGACTAACAAGTTTTAAGAATGTAAATCAATAAAAAAATTATTAGATTGATTAACAAGTTAAGAATGTAAATCAACGAGGTGTCAACCGCGCGTTGCAACGATTCACGGGTTGTATCAAACTTATAGTGGGTATTACAAATGTAGATGAAACGTAGTATTACAAATCTAGATGAAATATAGGTCAAGGATATTCACATACAGTTTTTTAAACGGTAAATTTGGCTCACTGACGGAGGCATTACCCACCCATGCGATAGAATATTCACATACATAAGTTTAGGTATATGTATAATTATTATACTCATTAATTGAAAATATTATTTTGCTCGATTTTCCAAAAAAAAAAATTAACCTCCACCAAATTAGTTTGTATATAACCATTACTGAGACTTCATACCTTAAAATTACATTAGAACGATTCACCACATGCATTTGATAAAGTGACAACATTTATATTAGACTACTTTAGGAATCTACATCCTCGGACCAATAAACTATAACAAAATAATTCAATATGATAAAAATAACCGTATGTAGCCTAGAAATAAAAGGGCGTGCAAGTAAAAATGTAAGAACATCGACATGAGATCGATTAGGATTCTTCATAATCCCTTGTAGCCATCTTCATTCATTTGGGTCTTTAGCTAAAAATGATGTCAAGTTATTATTAATCACATAATTAACCGCACAACCTTCTAAACCCATTACAACAAGACATGTTTAAGAAATAAAAACATTGAGATGTAAAAGAAATTTCATCATCGATTTCATAACTCTTACTATCATAAAAAAATCCATAACAATATTAGTCATAAGCTAAAACTAAATGTACCTTGCTTAGAAAAAAATATTCATAACTCACAATCAGTTGTGTTTTGTCTAGCAATTTAATCGCGGAATTTATAGTATAAAAATAAATTGAGAAAACCAGATAAAAATATAAAATAATAAGAGAAGAAATTTGTGGCCGAGAAGACTGAAGACTCGAACCTGGGTAAGCAATGTGGTTGCTAAGATTTGTATTACGTATCCGCTGGAAATTTTATATAAGATTTAAAAAATATCAGGTGGTACTCACAACAACTTGACTCATGTATTAATATAGAATATATATATATATATATATATATATATATATATTATTATTAATATAGAATATATATATATGTTTGGGTTGAGGAAGTAAACATAGATTGGTGGTTATGTTTGGACTGAGAAACTGAATATAGGTTTATGGGTTTTGCTACGAGTGGTGTGTCTAGAAAGAATGTGCAGATTTAATTAAAAAAAAGTGCCACGTAGGATCAAACTCACAACCTGCATTAAGGAGGTAAAGACATCCGCCGACTAAGCTAAATCACATTTATTAATTTTTATTAACCTTGATTTATTTATCATGAAAAGGCTTTTTGGTTTCTTGTAGAAGAAAGTTGGTTGTGGAGGTTTAATTATATATATATAAAAAAGAGCCGCTAGGCTTGAACTTGCGACCTTCGTTGGCCAGCTGAACCAAAAGCACATTTGTTTACTTTTTTCATGCCTAATTCATTTAACTTTGAAATTTGTTTTGTTTTATTCTATAAACAACTTGGTTATTGTGTTATATAGGAATAGGAATAAAAGAATATATATCGGTCCATTATTTAATTGTAAATAGTAACAGATAGAATTTCAACCTTAAATGATTGCTATTTACAAACTATTTTGTTAATTATTTGATTATTCATATGGTAAAAGTCGTAAACTCTCTTGTCTACATGTAATAAAGTTAATTTAACGAGATTTAAGTTTCCAAGGAAATGAGATTTTAAACTAAAATGGAAAAATAAAAGAGAAAATAAAACACCAAATTAATCCCTTAACCACTAAAATATCAAAACATGCACTCCTAATAATAATAGTTATATATTACTTCATTAATATTAATATAGAATAGGCTACACAAAGGGTAGCCTTTCCCCTCGTAACACAAAAACAAAAAGAGGAAATAAAGTCTGATATTCTTAAACCCTAATTAAGATAGATCAATCTAGTTAATACTAGTTAATTAATACTCTGAAGGTTTTCTTCGGTATCTTAGCCCGTGATTATCAAAGTCATTTAAACCTGAGTCTTGACTGCACAATACAAATCAAGAGCAAATGTCTCACTTCTAGTCTTTGGAAGCCGCCCCATTTTCCTACCCCCACCACTCATTTGGCACAACTTCAATAATTCCGAGACCACCATATCAATTTCCTCATCCCCTTTCTCCCTAATGCAAACACTCACTTTCTTGGCCTTTTCTTTTGCAACCTCTTCTATCACCACCCGCTGCACCACCGCCGCCACTTTCTCCCGGTTCAACCGCCCGTTCCCGTCTCTAACCACCTCCGCCCCGACCCCGACCTCCACCACCAACCGCGCGTTCACCGGCTGGTCATGCTGCATGGGCATGGCAATTATGGGGACACCAAATTTCATAGCTTCCATTACTGAACTCCAACCACAATGGCTCACAAATCCACCTGTGTTTTTATGACCTAGGATTTTTGCTTGTGGGGCCCATCCTTCTATAACTAAGCCTCTACCTTTTACCCTTTCTAGAAACCCTGATGGCAAATGTTGTGAAAGTTGCCCTACCTCCTCACTTTTTGGAAACCTAAGCACCCAAATGAAGTTCACATTGCTCATTTCCAAACCATATGCTATTTCTTCCAAATCTTTGCTAGAAAGAAAAAACTCACTCCCAAAAGACACAAAAACAGTTGAACTAGTCTCTTTTGTGTCTAGCCATTTCATCACATGATTATCTTCTTGATGCAAAGCAACATGGCCAGGGTCCACAACAAGAGGACCAACAGGAACAATCTTTTTCCCAGTCAAATAAGAAAGATAATCAGCATACTTACCTTCAATCTCCTTAAAAGACTTCACAAGAACAATGCTTGAAGAACCCGCAACGCATTCCATGACACGATCCTTATCCTTCCGGTTGTTGGCCGAGCATTCGAGGATCTCGTGCACGTGTTTGTACTCGTAGGTGCGGAAATAGATAGTCGGGAACGGGAAGGGGACGCCTTTGGAATGGTGAGAGTAAAGATGAAACATGGTGGCGGCCATGGTGGCGCTTGTGGTGACGAACACGACCGAAGGGATTCCGAGGGCGGAAGCCGAGACCGGGGCCCACGACTGGATCATGTCGTAGATGAGCAGATCGGGTTTCAGGGTTTTCAAGATTTTTGTGAAATTCGGGCTCGACATGTCGAAAGCTTGTTTGAGGACAGGCATGAGATGGAGGGGGAGGCCATTGGTGGTGTGGAGTTCCGGTGGAAGATCCGGGAACTCGGGGAGGTGGAGTTCGATGAGACGAATCGAGGACGATTCGGAATCGGAATCGCTATTGTTTTTTAGGGTTTTCTTGACGGAAATGAGGTTAGCAGGAGTGGAACAAAGGTAGATGTTGAAGAGGTTTGTGTTGTTTAGTTTTTTGGCTAGTTCTAGGAAAGGAGAAATGTGACCATGGCCTAACCATGGGAACATCAAAACTGTTTGTTTTCTGCTTCCATAGGTCTTCATCATCATTCTCAAAATCGAAAACTGCTTTGAAAATTGAAAAGTTATGGTTGTTTTTGAGGTTGTTTGTGGAGAGGAAACTGGTTTGAGGGGCGTTTGTTATATATAGAGGAAGGAAGATGCTTGTTTATTACTTTACGTGCATGATTTACTTGGGATTTTCTTTTGATATAACCGCCATAACCGTTTGCTTTAACTATGGAAATTATAACCAAAAAATTACGATTATTTGATTTAGAGTTATTACATCCGGAAATAATGCACTGAGCTTTTGATATTGATACGTTTTATTGTATTAAGAATGGACGTTATATGGTAGTTATTATCCTAATTAAAGGATGGCCGGTCGTAAGAGTTATCAAATTTTAATTAAGTTTTTAATTAGGAGACTTCAAATGGATAAGTTTTTATTAAATTTGGTAAATATTTCAATTCGTATATATTTGAAGATGAATATTAATTAACAGATTTTGTATTTGATTAAGAGGTTTTATCATTTTTGTTATTTATTTTCAAATTTGGAAATGATTTTTCACTAATTTTTTGGGTTTCATTTTATTCTTATTTCAAGCTATTATATTTATCAATAAAGTTAAATAATGAAATATCGATCTGTTGTAAAATTATAATCATTTGGAGTCGATTTTCTTGAAAGGAAAACCTTTTCTTCCAAGCAATTCAATAAACCAAATAAGTAAAATATTTGTCTGTATAAAGTTCAAAAAGAAACGGATTTGATTCCAAGTAAGATATTCTAATAAAATCTCAACCTAATAACCAAGCACGACTAGAAAACATCCTTTGGTAACATACGAGAAATGTTCATTTTTGACAAATTTCTAACAAAAATACTCTTGTCAAATAAACGCTTAATTATCGGGAACCGGTAACTACTTGTGACGAACTTTTGACCCATTTGTAAGGATAATTTATTTATGTATTTATTTTTATTTTTTAAGGCAGGATAAAAGTTGCTATAAACGTTTTTTTAATCGCCATAGAATTGAAATAATGTAAGTTTGTGTAATCATATTTAAAATTTTAATGCACTGGTTAATAAGAATGTTGGCCTTAGCCTTCACATAAATTCATAAAAAGAGAAAGTCAGAAGGCTAAGAAACGTCGGCTTAGTTTTCACTTTAACATTTCAAGCCTTTTCGAAGGCTTAGCCTTCTCTTTTCGAAAGCTTAGCCGGTGATTTTGAAGGCTTAATAAGCTGACCATTGAACATGTGCCACATTCTAACAGTCTATACATGGTCCCACATATTTTGTATTAATTTTTTCTGAAGGTTAAGACTGCCTTCTTAGAGAAACGCATTTGACATGTCATTCTTTGTCTTCTTAATTAAGGCTGTGTTTGGCGCGCCATAAGCTAGCTTTTTTAAAAAGCTCCGTTTGGTAATGTCAAAAAACTAGCTTATAAGCTAGCTTATAAGCTAGCTTATAAGCTAGCTTTTAAAAAGCTAGTTGAAGTAGATTTTCAACTAGCTTTTATAATAATTCCAGTTTTACCCTTTCCTAACTTATACATATTTTCACTTTTAAATTTTAATTTATTTATATACATGTACTTTAATGACATTTTACATTTTTCAGCTAGTTTATCAGCTAGTTTTAACCAAACGCTACTAGCTTATAAGCTAGCTTATAGCTTATAAGCTAGCAGCTAGCTTATCAGCTAGCAGCTAGCTTTTCAGCTACTGCGCCAAACACAACCTAAGTGAATGTGTATATGTCTAGGAATGGCTACAAAAACATGTTTATTTTTTAAAATTCAAATATCAAAACGTGTATAATTTTATAAATTTCATTTATAAAAGTTATAAAATTTAAACAAAGAGTGATTGGAATCGAAAACAACCAACTATGAATTTTATTACAAACGCTCTAATCTTCACCGATTACATGAATCATTATAACATGACAGTCCCTTGCCGGTCCTCTTATCATTTTCACCTAGCTTGAAGGATACCAAAGGCCCTCTCCACATCCTTTCTTGGAGACTCCTGACGTTTTTTAAAATACTTCATTTTTAAATTGTTTTTTTGGAGGATGTGTGAAAATCGTGACTAGTGTTACCCATTCCGGATAAATCCCATCACCAAGATAGTATCCTTTTGTGTACACAATCCATTCACTTCAAAGTTACACTTGGGTGCATTCCCCAATAAGATCCCATTAAACAATGGAGATTGATTGAGTACATTGATATCATTATTTGACCCTCCATCACAAAAAAAAAATGTGTGTCATATCCACAAGTCATGTGAAGGAATTGCCTCAAGCATGATGGTTGGATGGCCATGATCACCCCGAGTATATTGGCCCCTCCATGCTGTTGGACATTTTTTCCAACTCCGATGCATACAATCAATGCTTCCAAGCATTCCTAGAAATCCGTGTTTCGCTTGATGGTATGGTAATATACGATTAATGTTATATTGGGTTGGCTTATTAGGTATTCAGTCGAATACACCTCCACAGTACATCTACAAAATTTGTTTAGACATTCGATGGCAGTACTTTCACCAATCCGTATATATTCATCACATTGGTCAACTGAAGCACCATACGCCAACTGACGAATGACACGAGTGGCTTTTTGTCTGGGTGAAAGACCATTTCTACCTACAGCATCATAACGTTTATAAAAAGTTTAAAATATTCAGATTTACCTGGTTAGAAAATCCCGCCAACAATCTGGTTAAACAGACGGATGGCCATCATGAACCGTCTACTAAAGAAGGTCTCATCATACACTGGCGTGGGAGCAAAGCAGTCGTCCATAAACGTGCATCTCCATCCTTACGTTACCAATCAATTTCCTTGTGTTTCTTCTTACCTTGAGAAGAACTTGCTTCTTCTAGAGCTTCAAGGTTAGACAATTGTTGCATTCATCAAATTGTTCCTTCAAGAGGCTGAAAAGGTTATTTTGAATTGGTTGGGTTGGAATCAGGTAAATTGAAAGAAATTGAGTATGAAAGTGTGAAAATGGATGAGATTGTTAGATGTATTTATAGTGGAATTTAGAAAACTAACCGTTAGAAAAAAGATGACAAAAAAACTAGCCATCAGAAAACTAATCGTTTTTTTATTTATTTAAATATTATAATATTGCAGTATTTTTAAGTAATATTTTACATGTTTTTCTTTATTTTATTTGTATTTATTTGAATTTATTATTAAGTCAATATATAATTAAACTAATTTACATTTATTTAAATTACATTCAAGTTACCGTTGAAAAGAAATAAATTTGAATATGTGGGGTCCACGTGTTTTTGCACCCGGGGACGTGTGTGGGGTGTCACGGGCACCTGGACCAACGTCGCACGCCTGGCATGCATGGTCCAAAAATAAGTATACGTCTTATTTGACATGTCATTTATGGTCTTTTTAAGTGAGTAAGTATACGTCTGAATGCTACAAAAAACATGTGTACTTTTATAAATCCAAACATAAAAATGTATATATTTTATAATTTTTCCTTAAAAAGGTTATTATTAGATTTAAACAAAGAGTAATTCAAAACAACCCAACTTTGTATCATATTTTTGTAGTTAGATGCATAAAAAGATGTTTATTACACAAAAAACGCAGAAATAACACTTAATCATGTGAATTTAAATACAAACGTTCTAACCTTCACCGATTACATGAATCAAATCATTATAATTATTAACGAAACGAAAGTTTTTGATTAACATGAGTGGATGCAATTTAACAACCGGACCAAAACATGCCGAGGCTTTTATCTTCTCTAAGATGATGATGAATTTGGAAATTTCTTTGCCTCTTGAGCCCCCCATCCATTAGGAGCGACATTTTGAAAAGGCGATCTTCCGTTGCTTATTAACGGTGTCGAACCCCTTTTGAACTCGCCATCGTGAATTTGGTCCAATCGACTACGAAAGCTCGTGGTTGGTCGGGCCAACGTTACTCTCTCGTGCAAAAGTGGTACTTTACTTTGTATCGATTTCTTTTCCTACAAGGACGAATCATAGATGTTAACTAGCAGTTATACAAGACATCAAATATGCATGTCTTAAAATGTTTGATGATCATTAAATGTTGGAACATTAAATTTAAATAATCTCAATTTTTAACTTTTAAGGATTGGCGCAATAATCTCAATTTCAATAATCATTCTCTATGGTTCCAACTTTCACCTTATTTACTAATATTAGTTCCGTCATTAAAAAACTTAACACCCTTAAGGTTTTGCTGACATAGGAGTTGACTTTGCTGGCGTGACAGCTGAGTTTGTTGACGTGGCAGCTGCTGTGTCAGCGAAAAGTCAAAAACTTAACGGTGTTATGTTTTTACGACGGGACCAATAGTTGGGATCACCGTGAGTGATTATTGAGAATAAGATTATTGTCGACAACCCTCAAAAGTTGGAATTATTTAAATTCAATTTTCATTTGATGTTAGCTTACAACGATATACTAATTAACGAATTATACATATTTAAATTAGTTGGTAATTAAGATTGTACGTACCATTTGATGCCGTTGCTTCTCCTTTTCTTTATCACGTCTTGATAAATTGTACTCTTCCATCAGTGCCAATAAAGGCACCTGCAGGTAAGGTAAAAAATGATTTATACATCGTGTATGATGTTATACGCATTATCATATACTACATATGGTACACCCGTCACAAACATCAAATCAGTTTGATTACATATCCGGTGGTGTAAATATTAATTTTGATGACATACAAATGATTATCCTATGTAAAGCGTAGTTGACTTTTCAAAAGTCAAATATGTACAATTATTCTATAAATTTTACCTTATCGTATATAAACAACTTTTTCCTTTCTTCTTCCCACCTATTCGTCTTGGCAATCAATGACTTCACCAAAGCAGGTATTCTTTTGACCATCACACGGGCACGCTCAGCCCGTTTTAGATTTCTGTGAGCGCCTCTACTAACGAAATATCTATTGTCATCCTAGAAAACAAATAAAATAACATGAGTAGGCTCACAAGTTACAACGTTCATAAAGAATCTAGTGTATAACTATCAAAGAGGTTTTAGCTCAAATTTATTCGGTGATGTACATGCTAATATCCATCCCCATGATGTCTGGGATTTAAATCCCATGGTATATACAGATATACTTACTCATATAGATTTTAAAGTAAGATTAGATGGTTGACTTTGTGTTGTTGTAAAAAGAATCAATAACTAACCATGTTATATTCTTCTAGCCATCGTTCCTCATCGCGTGCCAACCCCCATTTCTCAACCTTCTCTATAATCATTTTCCTACTCAGTGATTCACCTTCTGCCTTTGCTATTTGTTCATCCATGCTCCTCAGAATATCAGCATAGTCCATCTCTCCTAGGGTGCAATTTCGAACATGCCATGAAAATAATCAGGTTTTAGGTTACGTTTAATAAAAACGATGTTCACGTTGACTTGTGTAACATGCTTAATTAAACATGCCCACCAACCAATACGTTTCCGACCCCACTTAACCATTTATTACCACCCCAGTCCCATTAATTAATAAGTTTAATTACCCTCTCATCACGTTTGACGTGTTAAGATAAATTGGTTAAATGGGTCATAGTTAGGTCATGTTCAGGTCGATATATATACGAGCGAGCTAGCGAGAGATCCAACCACACTTCACTAAATTAAGAATATGGTCCATCTCTGTGAGCGGAGTTGGAGGGACCTCCATATGTGACCGCCTGCAAATAGTTTCAAGCTCGGTCTGCTTCTTCACAAGAAGTTCTTTCATCTTGCTTACTTTCACTTTATCTAATCTTTCTACTTCGGCCTCCGCCTGCATGCGACATTTCAACAAATTTGTCGTTCTAAAGTGTACATCGATGATACATATCATAAGCATACAACTTGATTGATAGTTCATACAAACCTGCTCGATCATAGTGATCGTGAGGCCTCCAGGGGTGGAGACGCCCGTTGAAGAACTAAAAATGTGCGAAAATTGTTGGCGATCGATGTAAGGCGTGTCCAACAAGTCCCATAAGTTTTTTAAAGAACTCCCAAGCTTCTGAAGCTGCAGAAAGCTAGATTATATTGAATAGATCATCTATATATGGAACAAGCTAGCTAGCTAGCTATAAATTCAAACTTTCATTAACCTCATAGGTCAAACACCTTGTTTCAACTATCAAATTAAACCACACAACCAATATATAGATCTAAAATCGTGAGTTTACTAGTTGGGGCTGGTCAAACATTTTGGGGATCAAGTGAACTAACAATTTTTTATCCTTCGGTATTTTCAAAAGTTACGTTTCAAATCTTTATTTTTTTTCCAGTTTGGGGTTGATAATATTAAACTATATTGTTTGTAATTAGTAGAGTTAGTTTTTTTATTACATGAGAACAAATACGATTAGAATAATTTATTTTTCTAGACTTATTGGATACAAATTGTTTAATAAAATGTCGTAGTCAATCTAAATGAATAATATCTTTTAAAATTTTGTATATTTTAGTATATTGACAACATATACACTTGGAAAAGAATGTATATTAATAATTTTACCATAATTCATATCTGAATGGATAATATCTCTTAAAATTTTGGTTCTTGAAATAGATTAAATCATCAAAAATAAAAAAAAGGACAAAAAAATATACTAAACAAGAAATGAAATTAGAAAAGAGAAATGAAAGAAATAGATGTAAATATGGTATCCAATATTTAAACTTGGGACCTAGTCACCTAGGGGTTTGAACTCAAGCATTTAATCGGTGCACACCTAACTATGTTCGTTTTTTTTTTGAAAAAACTCTTCTGTCATCTTATGTCTGCGCCGCACAGATCACGCGCAGACATTTATGTCTGCAGACTATTTGTTTTTTCGAAGACATTTCATTAAAAATGTCTGCGCGGCCTCTTCTTGGTGCAGATGTGGTCCAGTCACTTCTGACATATTCTAACATCTGCTAACATTCTCTTTAAACTGTTTTTTCATAAACAAACATATTTTAACAAAGTTTAAAAAAAAACATTTCTAAACAGTTTTTTTTTATAAAAAAAGTTTTTTAAAGTTCTTTTCTAAAAAAACTTTTTTTAAAACTTTTTAAGTATTTTAAACAACTTTTTAAAAAATTCTTTAACCAAATTTTTTTAAAGCCTTTTAAAAAGTTAAAAAAACGACTTAAACAATCTAAAAAAACGTTTTAAAAAAAGGGTCCTGCTATTAAAACATCCCAAAACTCTGCGTTTTGGCCAAAACTCTGCGTTTTGGCCTTAATTAATGATATCAGACATTCTAACGCTGCGTTTTATCCAAAACAAGACATTCTAACGCTGCGTTTTATCCAAAACGCTGCGTAGTTAATGACATAATCACGACATAATCATTGATCAATCAGTAATTAGGGTTGTACATTTGTCGGTATTCATCTCAAAACTCTGCGTTTTGGCCAAAACTCTGCGTTTTGGGATGTAAAAAGTATTTTGTCTTTTCCGCCTGTACAATTAGCTGGTTCGTAAAAAAAACGTTTAAAAAAACGTTTTTAAATTGTTTTTTTAACCTTTGTAAACAGTTTCTTTATAAAAACGTTTAAAAAAATGTTTTTTCAAAAAATGTTTTTTTTTAAAAAACGTTAGTGTTTTTTAAGAACGTTTTTTATAAGTTTTATTTCTAAACAACGTGTTTTATAAATTTTTATTTTTAGAAAACGTTTTTTATAAAGTTTTATTATTAAAAAACATTTTTAACAATTATTTTCAAAAAAGAATATTTTAAATAGTTTTTAAAAAAACTTTTATATACAATTTCTAAAAAACGCTATTTAAACAATTTTTTAAAAACATTTTTAAACTGTTATTTATAAAAACGTTTTTAAGCAGTTATTTTTTTAAAAAAAAAAATAATTGTTAAAAAATGTTTTTGAAACAGTTTTTATAAAACATCTTTATAACTTAATTTAAGCGAAAACTGATTTAAAAATAATTATTTGTTAAAAGGGTTGAATAGTAATTATCTATAAGTTCTAAAAACACTTTATTTAAATTTTAGTTTATTTTAGCAGTTTGCAGAAGTTTAAAAACAAACAATCTTCTTCTTACAGACTGCAGAGGTTTGGTCCACCTTTTCTTCTACAGATGTCTGCAGATGTGGTCCGCAGACTGCAGACGTTTTACCTCTTAAAAAGCAAACAGCACCTAAGTTTATAAGAACCCTAAGTCCTTTCTTAGATTGCTAGGTCGATTTGCGTTATGACGATGATGTTGATAATAATCAGGACATTATATTAAAAGACAAAATCGTGATGTAAAACACTTTTGTTGCGGTGGAGACATTTTTTGTATTTGAATTGTATGTTAAAAAATTGGTACCGTGATTTGGTAAGTAGAAACCTGGATAAAAAAAAGCGTCTCACTACTGCAATTTCAAAATTTTATGAGATAATATATTCTAAAAGTATTAAGAGAAAAATAAAATATTATAAAAAAGAAGGCTTGAAGTAACTTTGATTATTTGTACGTGTATGTTTATATGACTTGTACATTATTACGCACAACTTTGATTTAAAAAAATTACATCGAAATATAAATAATAATAATAATCACTGTACAACGAAATATAAAATATTCACAATTTAAAACTTTTTTAAGAGAAAGACAAAAACAATGTAACATGTTATAATATAATTGAGAATAAAGTTCAATAGTATTTATTATACGTTTAATGATATTTAAGAGAAGAGTAAATTGTCATTTTCGTTCATGTGGTTTGCTCAAAATTGTCAATTCAGTCCAATAGTTTAAAAATTGCCAATTTCGTCCCTGTGGTTTGCAAAAATTGCCAATTCAGTCCAAAACCAGCAATTTCTTTGGACTGAATTGGCATTTTTTGCAAAACCACAAGGACGAAATTGGCAATTTTTTATAATATTTTGGACTGAATTGGCAATTTTTTCAAACCACAAGGACAAAATTGATAAATTTTAAACTATTGGGCTGAATTGGCAATTTTAAGCAAACCACAGGGATGAAAATAACAATTTACTCTCAAGAGAATAAAAATAATAAAAAATGTACAAGAGAAAAAATGTGTTATCAGTTAAAACCAAAAGTTTACCATTTATGGTATTGACACTCATAATGCATAATATAAAGATTTTAGTCATTTTACTAATCTAACTTTGTGGAACATGCAATTTCCTTCCTTAGATACATATGTGTATTGGTATTTCTTGGGCGATATTAGGGATTTTGATATCATAACAAAATAGAAGTCAATGTATTTGACCTTAAAGTTAGAATGTAAGATAAAGATTGACGTCCTTAAGGAATAAGTGGAAGTTAAAAGTGTGTACCTTATAACTAAGAGATTAAGGATTCACCTATAAGGTGTATGTGTAATGTATTTGTTATAGAAAAAATTTGGATTGCTCGTAAAAAAGGGATCAAGATTTACCTTTTTAATACGTGAATGCCTTTCTGCTTCTAGGAATTCTACTGTGCTATTGAGTTTAGTTAAAACACCGTCACTCATGTTCTTTGGGAGACCAGATAAGTCGTTGAAGCTAGGGTGGACTTTTGTGATGATCATTGATGAATCCATTCCTAATGTAGCCGACAAGTTTTGGATCGTGATAATGTAGTTTTTCACCCTTTCAAGCCTATCATTCTTTATTTCATCATGAATCAACAATAAATTAGACGTCAATAGTTACCTTTTAATTGTATAAAACCATCTAGTAATTTTTATTCAAATAGAATTTTCGTCAAACTAAACGCCCTCTAGTTCCGTGACAAAATCACGTTTTTGTACCTTGTCATCGTGAAGTCTTTGAAGCTCCATTTGATATGCCTCAAGTCTCTTTAATGAAATATCATTTTCATCTACGATAACACACGGTAACAAATCCTCATCTTCAGATTGACCCGCTATTTCTGTAGAAATCTTTTGAATTTCTGATTTTATAGTTTCAAACTGTTTCATTCTCTCTGCCTTCTTGATCTGCAATTTTTGTAGCGCCGGTGCAATCGCCTCAAGTTGCTCTTTTAGTGTTCCCACCATTTTCTCCCGCTGCAGTGAACATTTATATTTATATATATGCAAAGATAAAGGCTAAATGAACATTAACTCGTGGACCATTAGCAATTCGCCTCGTGGTGGTTAATTTCAGTGGATGCCACATGGCATCAATAATTTATTTTTTTATTTTTTTTATCCAAAATCAACAAATTTGACATATGATTTGGTGGTTTAAATCATTTTTAAAGCGTTTTTTCTTGGTTTTAGTTTTAAATTTACACTGTTGCTTTAAGTGTTTAATTTTTTTTATAGTTCACTATGCATGTCTTTATTATTATTTTTATATGATTTTTAATTTATTTTAAATCGTTTTTAGACGTTTCGCCAATTTTAGTTTTAGATTATTTCTTCTAGGTATCTAATTTTTTTTTTTGTATTAGGCTTCTAATTTTAACATCATTGCGTAGTCTTTTAGTGTTTTCGTCTTTTAGGTTGCATTTAAGCAATGTCAATGTTTTGTTTTGTTGTGTTATCCATGCGTCAACAAACGAATATTAGAATGTGAACATGATACGGGAGTTTTCACGAGTTGACAAGGTCGCCACCTAGTTAAATCAAATTTTATTTCAAACTTAAGCATTAGTGATCTAGGAATAAAACTTTATAGTAAACAATAAAAGTTATGCTGATATCTTTTTATATCCTTTAAATCTTAGTATAATATATAACTAATCTTTTTAATTTATGTTATAAAACACAATTGAAAAATAATGATAAAATTAAATGGGTTAAAACAGTTCAACAATAGATGACATAACCTGAATTCGTTTATACTAAACGCAGTCATGCAAAATTAAGACCTTCACATTAACTTATATCAGACCAAAAATTTATAAACAAATTTCCCGGTCTCATACAATTAATCAATCAATTGCGATTTAAAATTCAAAAAACTGGAATTGAACTTACCCGAGTAGGAAGAGAGCGTTCGTCGAGTGATAAAAGCAAGTGCGTAAACTGAGCTTCAGAATCAGCCAACTCTTGATGCAAACGCGCCCGTGACTTATTTACATTGTCGACTTTCCTTCGATAAACTTGAAGGCACTCCTGCTCCAGATCAACTAAAACTTTTTCCCGTTCAAATTGATCTTCCCCAATTTCATCCCAAATCATCTGTGACCATATAGCATATATATGAACTAGTCATCAATCCCAATATATATAAAGGGAAACCAGTTAACATTACACATTTAGCAATCCATTTAAAATTCTAAATTACTAGTTTAAATTGTGTAGTTAAAGTTGTCATAGATTTTCTTTCGGGAAAATCACGAAAATGACCTAGTTGACCCCTAAGTTTACCAAAATGGCCACCTTTTATATGTCTTCTTCAAATAACCACTGACCCATACAACCAATAAGAAGGTGACACCTCATCATCGACGGCTAAGTTCCTACGCCACGTGTCAAAAAGTAGGCAATAACTTGCGACCACCTTTTATTTCATAATATTTTTCAAGTACCTAGACTTCACAATAATCTTGTGTTATAAATAAATTTTTTTTTTTATAATTTAAACTTCAAATATACACGTGTTTTATAAGGGGAAAAATAGATTTTAAATAATCTCAACTATTGTCTATTTATCGACAATAATCCCACCATTTTTTTTATAATAGAATAGTCTTATCTTTATACCATATGTTTTTTTAATAATCTTTCTGTTAAATCCCACTAACACCGTTAGTATATGCTGACCGTTTTCCGGCGAGCCACCGATCACTGTGTTCGGTTTTTAGTCTTTAGTAAAAGCACCATCCTTATTGTCGCAAAATTCTACGAATCGAGGGTAAATTTTGGGTTCAAAGAATTAGAGTTCGAATGGATTAACGGCGGATAGTGGGATTTAACGGTAAGATTATTAAAAAACATAGGGTATAAATATAAGACTATTGTATTACAAAAAAAAAATGGTGGGATTATTGTCGGGCAATAGACAATAGTTGGGATTATTTAAATCCATTTTTATGTTTTATAAGTATTACATTGTTTTTTCTTTATTTCAGTTGGGCTTCAATTGTGTTACATTTGGGCTAGATTATTATGCATGCGTGATATGGGCTTGTACTGGAGCTTGGATGGTTTGTACGTGCGCTGATCTTGAAGATACGATCTGTATGCTATGGAGCTGGATAAAAGTGTTCACTTGGAGTCCGCTCATTTGAATTGATATATTTTCTTTATATCATTGAGTTCAAGAGCTCTGTTAGGGTTTGTTCTAGCCGCTCTCATTTGTGATTGTTCTTCATCTTGATTCGTTCAGATTTTATGTCTCAGCTTATCACAATGATGATCTGATCTTCTATTTTTGTAGGTCCAGATTGTTGGGTTTTACAGTGGGATCCGGGTTACCGATTTTAATTTTATTAAAACCGATTTTAATGATAAAATTAATTCCAAATTAATTTAGCAGCGGAAACGAAATTAAACGCGGATGCAACTGTAACAGGATCAATCACCGGCACGACAAACACAGAAAATATATTTATTTAAATAAATAAATAAATACATAAAATCAAATATCTAATAAATTAGATATACCTTGGCGGGATCCGAGCAACCGCTCGAGACACCCGGATTCAACGGGCTCGCGCTAGGACGAACAGAGACGTCCGACTCGAACCTTCGAGACAGATCATCGACGGCGGCATCGGCGGCGGCGACAGGCGGCGGCGGCGGTAGTGGCGGCGGCGGTGGTAGAGATACCACCGGTGGTGGTGACAAAACCTTCTCCGTCGGAATAGCCACCGGGACCGAACCCACGACGAATGACTCGCCGGAGATCGGAGGAGAGGCGGCGGCGGTGGCGGACGGATACAGCGGCGCCGGCCACGTCGACGTGACCGGGCGCGGCGGCCTCGGCTGCGCCGGCAGCGCGAGGACCACTGGCCGGTGGTCTCGCGGCGGCGCATGTGCGGCAGCGGCGGCGGCTTGAGCCGCGGCGGCGGCTCGGGCTGCGGCTTCGGCTCGGGCTGCGACGGCTTCGCTCTCGAGACGGGCGCAGATACTGGCTAGACGGGGATCCATCGTAATGAGCAAGGATCACAACGGTGGAGGCGGGCGGCGACGGCGGTCGGCGGCGGCGGCGAGGGAGCCGGCTTCGGCTCTGGTTCGGCGCAGGGAGAGAGGAGGGAGGAGATTAGGGTTTTTTTTTGTGACTTCTTATACAATCTACTCCTCCCTCATCCTTTAATATAAAATCGCGGACCGGGGCCAGACGGACTGGGCCCGGTCGCGATCTCCTCTAATCCACCAATCGATCAGTCTGTTAATCCGGTAACAACTGATCGACTCGTCTTTTAATTACCAAGTATTTTGAACCGATAGATTTTGTCGATTTAAATAAATAATTAATATTTATTTAATTCACCAATATGTTCGTTTATTTCTAATTAACAATTAATTAGATGTAATAGTCCGTTGACCCGGGTGTAACTCTTACGGGTCAATATCGGTCGGGTTCGTTAATTTGTCGGGTCAGGACACCATATATCCAACAGTCTCCCACTTGGACTGAACGCGACAGTTTAACGATCGCAGCCAGAGGCACTCTAGCTATGCATAGCTACACCAACTAATATTGACACTTTAAGTCGTTTTGCCAAAGTATATCTGATTGACCATCAAGCAGACTGACGACTTGTGCATTCATTGTCATATGTTCCTTTCTGTATAAGACATTGATGAACTATGGGACATGGACTCCCATATTTTATTCATCGATTTTCATTCTCGATACAATTCGAAGTGATCCAACAAACACACAGTAAGTTTGGGTGAGGCCTCACACTTATCACTTGGAATCAACGAGGGCGCCTTTATGTCTAACTGTTGCCGAAGCAAGAGTACAGAATCCCTTGTTGAGGCATACAGCTCCCACTAAACCTCAGAGCCATTCCCAAAAGTAGCCGTTATGGCTGGCAGTTACGCGACAACGTTAGACTACAATCAAAGAATGTTCTTTAGTAGAGAGGAGTTCGAATATGCGTCTCAGGTCTAAGGATACATTAGAGCATGCATTTAATCAAGCAAGCAAGACTTCCATGTTTGCGTTGCATGATGCGAGTTACGTCCAACGTCATTCACCAATGAGGTCTGTGAGTTTTGAACGTTAAACAACTTTAAGGTTCAACTAGTCACAATAGTCTTACTTTAGTAGAGCTCCCACTCACTAATCGACTACGGACATTTAGGACAAGAACTTATTGTCCATGGATTAAACGTATAAATATTGAACACAGTTATGTAATTCATTATTGCATAAACCAGATGGAATAAGAATAATATAGATAACTGTTTTGTGTTCATACATCCAAATACTGAATCAAAACATGTCTTTAGCTAATCTAAGCCCTATCGCTTCTCTGTGGCGTATATGAGTCTCCTGAGTCATAGGCTTAGTGAAGGGATCAGCTAAGTTTTGATCTGTGTGTACTTTGCTTATCTTAATTTCATTTCTGTCGACTACTTCTCTTATGTAGTGGAACTTCCTCAGTACGTGCTTGGCCATCTTATGGGACCGTTGCTCTTTGGCTTGAGCTATAGCGCCAGTGTTATCGCATAGCATCTCGATGGGCTGCCTAATACTCGGCACAGCATCGAGATCGGATATGAACTTCTTCATCCACACGGCTTCTTTAGCAGCTTCTGAGGCGGCTATGTATTCGGATTCAGTAGTAGAATCAGCTACTACTGGCTGTTTTGAGCTTCTCCAAGAAACAGCCCCTCCGTTAAGAGTGAATACGAATCCTGACTGCGAGCGAGAGTCATCTCGGTCAGTCTGAAAACTAGCATCAGTGTAACATCTTACAGTGAGCTCCTCATCAACACCCCCGAATACGAGAAACATATCAGTGGTGTTTCTCAAGTATTTCAGTATGTTCTTTACAGCCGTCCAGTGAGCTAGCCCTGGCGTCTGTTGGTACCGACTTGTCACGCTCAGTGCATACGAGACATCCGGTCGTGTGCAGAGCATGGCATACATGATAGATCCAATAGCTGAGGCAAATGGGATCGATGCCATTTGGCTTATCTCGCACTCCGTTTTAGGTGCTTGAGATTTGTCCAATATTGTTCCCTTAGTCATGGGAACTGCTCCTTTCTTGGAGTTGCTCATATTGAACCGAGCTATGATCTTATCTATGTATGTGCTTTGACTGAGTCCTAAAAGGCGCTTAGATCGATCTCTGTGAATCTTGATTCCCAGAATATAAGCGGCTTCTCCAAGGTCTTTCATAGCGAAACAAGATGAAAGCCATTTCTTAACTTCGTTAAGCATGGGTATGTTGTTTCCTATGATCAGTATATCGTCCACGTACAGTACGAGGAACGATACAGCGCTCCCACTTGCCTTTCTGTAAACACAAGGCTCATCTTTGTTTTGTTCAAAGCCAAACTCTTTGACTTTCTGATCAAAACGAAGATTCCAGCTTCGAGATGCTTGCTTGAGTCCATAAATGGACTTGTTAAGCTTGCAAACCTTGTTTGGATTCTCTGGATCGACAAAACCATCAGGCTGAACCATGTAGACATCTTCTTCGAGTTGTCCGTTCAGGAAAGCGGTTTTGACGTCCATTTGCCATATCTCATAGTCATGGTATGCGGCTATGGCAAGGAGAATCCTGATCGATTTGATCATGACAACGGGCGAAAAGGTCTCATCATAATCAATCCCTTGAGTTTGAGTGAAACCTTTCGCTACAAGCCGTGCCTTGTAGGTTTGCACATTTCCATGCATGTCAGTTTTTCTTTTAAAGATCCACTTGCTCCCTACTGCCCGTGTACCGGGGGGTAGCTCAATCAAGTCCCAGACGTGATTGTCACGCATGGATTGCATCTCAGCGTTCATGGCTTCAAGCCATTTATCAGAATCCGGATCTGACATAGCAGCTTTGTAATTAATAGGCTCATCGTTAGAATCGGCTATTAACAGAACATCGAAGGCCTCATGATATCCAAGGTATCTATCAGGCTCATATCGTATTCTCTCGCTCCTACGAACGCTTGTGCTTGTGTTTGGGTCTGATGGTGCGACAACAACTTGTCGGTCAGACGCAGCGACCGTTTCAGGGTTGGGTGTATCTCGAATTTCTTCAAGATCCACTGGATCACTATTTGTTCCTCGAGTAAGAAATTCTTTCTCAAGGAATTTACCTTTCCGCTTGATGGAAACAGTGTTTGCATCAGGATGGTAGAAGTAATAACCGGTATTACCATAGTATCCAACGAAAGTTACCTTTTCGCCTCGGGGATCCAGCTTATTATCAGAATCACTGCTAACATAAGCATCACATCCCCATACCCTGAGGTATGAAAGTTTAGGAAGAGAACCATGCCATATCTCATATGGGGTCTTCCCCACTTTCTTGGTCGGTGCCAGATTTATTAGGCGAGCGGCGGTCAAGATGGCATATCCCCAAAAGGAATGTGGCAAGGTGGTCCTGCACATCATCGATCGAACCATGTTTAGCAAAGTTCGATTCCTCCTTTCACTGACGCCATTTAACTGGGGTGTGCCAGGAGGAGTGGGTTGTGAAACGATTCCACATTCCTTCAGATGATTCAGGAATTCAGCGCTTAGGTATTCTCCACCTCTATCGGATCGAAGTATTTTAACAGTTCGATTTAACTGATTTTGCACTTCGTTTTGAAACTCTTTGAACTTTTCAAAAGTTTCATGTTTGTGTTTCATCAGATAGACATAGGCATATCTGCTGTAGTCATCGATGAAAGTCACGAAGTACCGTTCACGATTTCTCGTCTCGGTTCGAAAGGGTCCACACACATCGGTATGAATAATGCCTAACAAACCTTGGGCCCGTTCACCTGTATGGGTGAAGGGTGACTTGGTTAATTTACCAGATAAGCATGACTCGCATTCATCGAAGGAATCTGCATCTTGGGATTCGAGAATGCCAGCAGTTTGCAACTTCTTGATGCGGGCCTTACTTATGTGACCAAGTCTATGGTGCCATAACGAGGATTCGTTACTATCAGTTTTGCTTCTTTTAGAAACATGATAGAGCTGGTCGTTTGTTTGAACATCTATCTCATATATGCCATGTCGAGGTTTAGCCTCGAAATAAAAGATATTATTAAGGTAAGCAGAAATCACATTTCCATTATATTTATACCGAAATCCTTGTTCAAACAATGAAGAGACAGAAATAATGTTTCTGGATAAACCAGGTGCATATAAACAGTTAATCAAATTAACTACAAGGCCTGAAGAACATGAAAAAGAAAATGTTCCAGTAGCAAGTACTGGGACCTTCTTCCCGTCACCAACGATGAGGTCCATGCGGCCTCGTTCTGTCTTCTTCCACTTTTCAGGTTCCTGCAAAACATTAACAATGTGGTAACCACATCCAGTATCAAATACCCATGAATTGGAGGAAACAGTGAAAAGTTCAATAACATTTATTGAAATACCTGATGAGCAACCCTTATTAGGGTTCTTGGTCATCTTCAGCTTTGCAAGATAAACGGGACAGTTGCGACGCCAGTGTCCCATTTTGTTGCACTCATAGCACAGGCGCTCCTCAGGAGGCTGAACCTGTGGTTTCTTGCCTTTGCCCTCTTTGACCTTCTTGGCCTTGGAGATCTTTGTATTCGCAACCTTGAGCACGTCCGGCGTGGTCCTGATCTTCACGTTGGGTATCAACGGAATAACCTCCTCGATCGACTGAGCCGAACAATTAATTGCAAGAATGCGATAATGTTCTGGCAAAGATCTGAGTACTACATCAAGAGCCATCCCGTCAGAGATGGAGTAGCCAAGGTCGATCAGCCTGTCGCGATACGCTTTCATCAGCATGACATGATCGTATGGAGAGGAGTCGTTAGCCATAGAGCAGTTCACAAATTGTGAAAGTGCATCAGCTCGCTCAGTCCTCTGACTCAATTCAAATAAATCCTTGAGTTTACGAATGATGTCATAAGCAGACATCCCCATGAAATTGTACCGATAATCCTGAGTCATACTGGACAACATCAGGTCAGTGACGTCCTTATCATCGTCAGTGTGCTTTTGGAGCTCAGACCGCGAGTTCTCATTTAGCAAGTAAGATGGAATACTCGCGATCGGTCGGTCAATGACATAGAGTTTCCCGAAGAGCCTTAAAAGATTCCTTAGGGTTGTCTGCCATGCGAGAAAGCCAGACTCAGTGAAGGGGTCGAGTTGTACCATTGAACTTAATGGTGGTGAGTTTTCTTTAGCCTTCTGAAAATAAGCAAAGTGAATTTATCAGTATTTTCGATGTTAATTTTTCTTTAAAAATAAGTTGGTAAAGTTTATTTTTAAGAAAAATGAGAATTCGTTTAGACGACATTACTTGAGACCGCCAAATGAGCCTCAGGAGCAAGGCCGTGTAAACAAACTGACAACGATTGTCAATTGCGAGACTCAAGTCACAACTCTCGGTATGAGGCCGCTATATACATACATTTGTATTTTGCGATACGTTTAGCCTCATCCGTGCCCACTCTAGCAATACACATCCGTGGTGCGGTGTTGAAATACTCCAACACCACGAACATGCACGTCTAAAGCGATAGTAATCCTAAATGGTCGATTGTAACGGCACGGTGTTGAAATACTCCAATGTCGCCACCTTGGAAGGTACCCTCGGCACCAAGTGCGGTGTTGAAATACTCCAACACTGATGCTCTGGTAAATACGTTCCAAGTTCAACTTGAGATAGGATGGCACGAACTATCAGTTTTATGAATTACCAAATAGGGATATTAATTACTTTTAATATTTAATTATCGTCAGACACGAACGATAAAACCCTATCTCCACTCGGGACCAGTAAATTAATTTAACCTAATTAAATTACTAAGTTGTCGCGAATGGCATATTGTGTGTTAAACGGCATAAGGTCTTGATCTCGCTCGAGCCATACAAGCGAGATCACATGGGACAATTTAAAATAAATTAAATTACAAAATGGTGAACAATCGAGATGGCATCTCTGTGCGATCAGGAATCCGGTTCAGCTCCCACTGGCTTTGACATCCCTCTTGCGTGTGTCCAGTCTTCGACTTTTGGTTACATACAAATTACAATTACTAAAACTACTTCTAGTAACCTAGCTCTAAATTTGTACAACTTTGAAACCCAAAACCGGGTCCAATAAACCAAAAGCAAAAACAACCAATTGGGCCAACAACTTGGGCCAAACAGAGAAAGACAAAACACGCCATGACATTCATACATGATTACAAAAGGAGAGGGGTCGGCCGTAACACACAATATAATATATGGAATTAAAATAACAATTAAATTAATTCTAATTCGCAATCTGGATTTAAGTCGAAATTGCGAACTATCGGTCACAAAAGGACCGAATCTGGTTTGCGCGCGGTGATAATGGCTCTGATACCACTGTTGGGTTTTACAGTGGGATCCGGGTTACCGATTTTAATTTTATTAAAACCGATTTTAATGATAAAATTAATTCCAAATTAATTTAGCAGCGGAAACGAAATTAAACGCGGATGCAACTGTAACAGGATCAATCACCGGCACGACAAACACAGAAAATATATTTATTTAAATAAATAAATAAATACATAAAATCAAATATCTAATAAATTAGATATACCTTGGCGGGATCCGAGCAACCGCTCGAGACACCCGGATTCAACGGGCTCGCGCTAGGACGAACAGAGACGTCCGACTCGAACCTTCGAGACAGATCATCGACGGCGGCATCGGCGGCGGCGACAGGCGGCGGCGGCGGTAGTGGCGGCGGCGGTGGTAGAGATACCACCGGTGGTGGTGACAAAACCTTCTCCGTCGGAATAGCCACCGGGACCGAACCCACGACGAATGACTCGCCGGAGATCGGAGGAGAGGCGGCGGCGGTGGCGGACGGATACAGCGGCGCCGGCCACGTCGACGTGACCGGGCGCGGCGGCCTCGGCTGCGCCGGCAGCGCGAGGACCACTGGCCGGTGGTCTCGCGGCGGCGCATGTGCGGCAGCGGCGGCGGCGGCGGCTTGAGCCGCGGCGGCGGCTCGGGCTGCGGCTTCGGCTCGGGCTGCGACGGCTTCGCTCTCGAGACGGGCGCATATACTGGCTAGACGGGGATCCATCGTAATGAGCAAGGATCACAACGGTGGAGGCGGGCGGCGACGGCGGTCGGCGGCGGCGGCGAGGGAGCCGGCTTCGGCTCTGGTTCGGCGCAGGGAGAGAGGAGGGAGGAGATTAGGGTTTTTTTTGTGACTTCTTATACAATCTACTCCTCCCTCATCCTTTAATATAAAATCGCGGACCGGGGCCAGACGGACTGGGCCCGGTCGCGATCTCCTCTAATCCACCAATCGATCAGTCTGTTAATCCGGTAACAACTGATCGACTCGTCTTTTAATTACCAAGTATTTTGAACCGATAGATTTTGTCGATTTAAATAAATAATTAATATTTATTTAATTCACCAATATGTTCGTTTATTTCTAATTAACAATTAATTAGATGTAATAGTCCGTTGACCCGGGTGTAACTCTTACGGGTCAATATCGGTCGGGTTCGTTAATTTGTCGGGTCAGGACACCATATATCCAACACAGATCTGTTGTTACATCTGTTGTTCTCTGTCGTTTGTATTCAGATCTTGTAATATTTGGGTTATACAATTTGGTTTGGGTTAGATCTATGTTATATCTATTGATCTTTACATCTTCTTTCTGTCTCCAAACCATGTCAAGCTAATGATGTTTCTATTGAATTATTCTCATATCACTTAATCACTTATTGGTCAAGGACCTTCGCGCATGGGCGCACCTAATGTGGGAAGTCAACAACCATGGCGTCTACTATGGTAGCGGCCTCTTCCTCAACATCTCTTTCACATGGCATCATAGACTTGGGCATCTATCGCTCAAAGTCTTCAGGGTTCTTCTCATAGTTTTAGATCTCAATTGTAATAAAATGTCCAATCCTCTTTTCATTGTGAGTTATGTGTTATCAATAAAAGTCATAAAATTCTATTTAGCTAAAACTCGTTCCATGCAACCAAACATTTATTAGAGTATTAAGATAGGGTTAATTAGTATGAGTCCACGAGCTCATTAGATATTAGGGTTTGGAGTTCACTTACTACATAATGTAACATCTATATCAATGATATTAATTCAGTTTTTCATGTTCTTACATGGTAATCAGAGCGAAGATGGGCCAAGATCCTTGGAACCTTAGATCTCTTCGCTCTAGCCGTCGTCATCATATTCAAACCCTAGACGGGGCGGTGTGCCGTCACGCCGCCGCCCCTGTCTCACCGTTGTTTTTTCTTCAGTTTAGTTTGTTTTCTACTTTCCCGTTCTAATAAAGCTTTATTTTCGATCTAAGATTCCAACCATCACTTTTAGCGAAATCCTATTATGGGGATCGGCTAAAACCTGGAAGCGAGGGTTTCAACCAACTATATCATCTTTGTAGACTATTTTCCAAAATACTTTTGGTTGTACCCAATGAAAAGAAAATCCGATGTATTGTAAATCTATGCTATATATGTTAACCTAAAGATCGATGAGGATCATGTTTCCAATTACAATTGCAATGTCCAAAAAAGGGTCTAATGCAACATTTTTATTAACAAAAATGTCTCATTAGTTGAAGTCGTATTAGACCTCATACAAATGTTTTGTTACCTAATGCAATTATTTTCTTAAAGAGTTGCATCTTAAAAAGGTTTATTCGGTTTAAAATATTGCATTATATAATAAATGGCTGGATTAAGTCTTATACAATCTTTTTTTGAAAAAAAAATGTTGCATTAGCTTCATTTTTATAGTAATAATTATAAGGGAAAAGACAAGAATAGCCATATTGACCACATTTGAGACCATAATAGCCCATTGACTTCTTTTTCCTCAAAATATTCACTCAACTACGGTCTTGACGACCATTGGTCCACCACACCAACCACAGTTTGTCACGTCACCACGTACGGTCTGACAACCGTAGTTACGGTCTTGACGTCCCGATTTTGACGACCGTAGTTACGGTCTTGACGACCATAGCTTCGTTTCCCAAAAATGTTTGCCGAAAAATACAAGTTAAAAAAAAACAAGCTAGATTTGGTTTGGACCAACGGTCGTCAAAACCGTAACTACGGTCGTCAAGACCGTAACTACGGTCGTCAAGACCGTAGTTGAGTGACTATTTTGAGTAAAAAGAAGTTAATAGACTATTTTGATCTCAAGAGTGATGACCATTCTTGTCTTTTTCCCTAATTATAATATATACCTTATAATATAAACGTATTATTAATTTATACCAATAGATGCATCAACAAGTGACGTATAAAAAGCCACCTCGGACTTTCTAACAGAGTAAGAATCAAACTATCGCTATGAAATTTGGTCTTTGCGGCTCCGGTTGGTTGCAAAACACAAGAAACATAGTGCACGTTACTTTCAAAATTTTGTTTCTTTTTCTATCGTTTGTACAATGGATTTTTATTTTCAACTTCATTTTTCTTTGATTTTTATGACTGATTTTTAAATTTAACTATATTTGTCACCTCCGTGTTGTCGCGAGGATAGAATAGAAATATAAATGGTCATGTAATCACGTACACTGTTTAGCAACCGATCGAAGTAGCATTCTGATTTGGGTTGTTATATTGCGACCCCTTTCTGTTAGGCTAAAAAATTAAGAAACTTGCCTGTAATTCTTGTAGCAAATAGCCGCATGATGTCTCGAGCATTGATGCGGTTCGAGTAGCCATTGGTGATGATTTGCTCAGAAAACCCATTTCGTTTGATCGATCAGACCGGCCGACCTTTAATTAATAAGTGGTTGACATATATACATGAGTGGGGAGTTTTGCAGATAAATATAATGATTATTGATAAGATATGATGGAGGTTTTCTAATTGAAGGGTTTTAATTGCTTAAAACACAAGGTTGCATGTGCTCTAGCTATATAGAGTTGGTGGAGCCTTTGGCTTCAAGAATTCATATTTTGCCACCTTTCTTATTTATTATTATTGAAATTAAATGAATTCTAGATGCATATATTACCCTATATATACAAATTACAACCATTTGTACAACTTAATAAGCTAAACTTACAACTATTTAATGCATGTAAAAGTTATTTTAATTGTACATTACAAGTTCTTATTGCATGTGTTATTTGTGTGGCTGAAATGAGATTGGTTTTAAAGCATGCCCAGCTCAAGCATATCTTATCCATGATATATGTGGCTACATCAACATCTGATCCATTTCTGCCTGCCCCTCTCTCTCTCTCTCTCTCAATCGACCAACTCATCGTCGCCTTTACCTACAACGGGGCTACCGTAGTATCGTCACTGTCGTCACCCGTCTTCCAGGTTTTCCCGGTCTCTCTCTTCAAGAACACCTTTCGCTTCATCGAGCATGGAGGCCGAGTCCATCTTTGTAACACCAGGTACAAGTCTTTGAAATTGTTGACATAAAAGGTCAAAATTGAACAAAAACTCCATAGTTTCTTAATTTTAGGTTAGTCGGTGTGTCGGACAGTGATTATTTAGGTCTGTTTAAATGGTTTTGTTGATTTAGGGTTTTCCTCGCGATGATCACGATGATACTGCCGGGGGAAACAACCCAGTCATGTGCGCTTTCCAGGTGAGTATCCACACCTTTAGTTATGTTTAATTCGCCAAGTGATTGTTTGTATCGGTTATGCTTTATTCAGTACGAAAAAACGCCGCTTCCCGATTTAGCCGACGAGCTTTTGATTATGGACTAGAGGATGATGTTATCTCTATCCTTTTGCAAGGTTTAATTGTACTTTGCATTTCAATCCGTCAATTTTTTCACAAGTTCTTCATGTTGATTTCTCCATACATGTGTTTATTTATAGTGATAAATATAATTAACAAAGGTACGTAGTATTTTACAATTTGTGTTGTAGAATCATTGGAAGCTCATTGAATTAAAACAGTTTTCTTTTTCCCCTCAGATGATTGAACCATCGTGTGAAGAATTGAAAAGGCTCGGGCATATTTTTTCAACCATCATTTGAAGAATCGCAGAAGTTCATAGGTACTATTTTTACTATATAGAATGTAAAAGCATGCACCTTTATAAATATGTCAAGATCCTCCCTCATCTGGTCTAATTCCAACATTTTTTTCTTCTTCTAAGAAGTTCGATATTCATATCTGTTATCAAGTATTCATTGCACCACAATATTATATTATATATACACAACTTGAGTTTACCTTTTTTGTAACTAAAACCTTGACAACACTCTGCAAATTGAAGTGTCTCTCTTACTGTCATTTCAGCCATATGATAATCTTGCTGTCTGACATATGCACTAAGTTCTTTGAGGTACAAATTCATTTAACTCGCGTCCATTACATGTGATTTTTCCAGACAACTTTACAAAACACAAGGTATGATACCCAATATGTAATTAAATGTTAACTTCTTGAGTATGACTGGATAATTTGGTTTAGGATAATACACACAGGACTGCTCTAAATTATAGAAGTGGCTGATCATATTCATTTAATTTTTCTACGAATTACATGCTCCTTTTATTATCGCATCTGTTGTTTTAATTTCAGGTATAAATAGGTTTAATCATATTCTTATGGTAAGGAAATGGCAAAAAAATGATGGGTTGTTGCGTAAATCGGTCACATGTATGGCCACTTATGATGTATTCAGATATTCGAAGGTAAGAAACTGTAAGTTATTGCATCAAAAATTATTCATGATATGTATGTATTTTGCAATGAAATAAGCTGCAGGGGTCGCTGCATGGTTTCAATTGATCTTTTGTTGTAGATATTTGTTGATGTGCCAGCCGTGGGAGGATAACTAATGTCTACTGATATGGTATATGGTTGGATCTGATGCGCATTCTTATTAGTAACAAGGAGAAAAATTCGCACAGATCGATAAGTCGTAGCCGATTTTTAAATCTATAGTCAAGACTTGGTTTCGCTTTCCAGGTACTCAACATATATAGTTTCTCGACGTTCTGCACTGTGGGATGACTTTATAATCTGATTTGTCGTGTTCCTGTTGACGAGATTCATGTTCTTCATCATAGGCGCGTTTGCAGTTGGTTATTCCTTTTGCGTCTCTTTTTTTTTAGGTTATTTAGAGATAGATATCACTTCTTCTAGCATGTAATGACATAGTACAGTAGCTGGAATAATTAAATCCCTATTTTTTTATCGATGTTCATGGTTGGGTTTAATACATGGAAACCGTCTAAGGATCTTCATGGTTCGCTTTAAAACTGTGAAAATTGTGAACGAAATTATTTGCATGGTAGGGTGAATTCTAAGCCCAACCTGTGAAACAAAAATGAAACCAAACCAAAACGAGTTGATCAATAAGCTTCGTTTTAGTTACATTAAGAAAAAAAAAAGCAGGAACGATTAAGGGTCTGACTCATAGTTTGACGTCAAAAGCATAATAACCGGATAGTGAACATCATGTTCATTAGACCCATGTAGCAAGTATATATAATGTCATGTTTCATTCACTTAATTTACTCAACACAAATCTATTTCCAAATTCTTCTCTAGGATCATTCGGGTATGGATTTATCAGAAAAAGTTGCACAAAGGTACGTTTGCTCTTTTTGTGAAGTCTTTTCATTACCTTATGCACCAGTGTGGACGTCTATGCTTTAGCATAAGTAATGGAGCAGTCTGCGTGTTTTCGTTTCTTAGCGTTCCTTCGGCCACTTTTTGCATAGTAATCATGTTTTTGTTTCTTACTACAATATCCACTGTTTAAAAGTGTTTAAATTATAAGGATCGAATTCTTAGAACAACAAATTGTGGTGATTTTATTTTTTGAGTGAAGAATGACCCAAGTCAATGTGGAAGGTTGTATCATATCTTTTCTCTAGGTTGTACCATGTCATTTATATGTGCTCATGCCCTCTGTTATAAAGGGTTAGTTGTATTGATTTATCTATACATGATGTATGTTAATTGCATTCTTGACAAGTTTTATTTGCTTAAAGCTGAGCGGCTTGCTTTCACGGATACACTTATGTAGGAATGGAGTGTGTTTACAAGTTAAGTAAATTGTTGTTTATATGTGTGATTACATGGTTTATATTATGAGGAATGAATTGCTTTGCTTGGCAATGTTTGAACGTTTGGTTTTTTCGTTAAAATTGACATATTTGATGTTCAAAGACCCCGCTGCGAAGCGCGGGTCGCCCCACTTGTAATATTCTAAAATCCAGTGGGCCTTAGCATGTGCGAGAAATGTGACGGAACATGACCCATCATTTTCGGGAGGGAATATTATAAAACTTTTTTTATATTATAAACTATGAAGACTTGATCAATCAGTTTGCTATAAAAATATTAAGAGATCTGCAAGATTTGTCGGTAAGTAGTTAGAATGTCATTTTAAAACTATAATTTTCTTAGTTTATCGTTATAACTTATTTTTTGCGTTATTTAAGAACCTTTTTTATTTACAATTTTATTTTCGAATGGACCTATTTTTTTAGCTTGAACAAGACCTCTAAATTTTCAGGACCGGCCCTGCTAAAATCCAGCTACTTTTAAAACACATATAATGCTTGTTTTGCAAAATTTGAGCATACACCTATCAATAAAAATCCGGTGTGTAACTAGATAAATACGTATATATATATACGTGTACATTATCTTTTCAAAAGGGTTAAATGGTTGTTTCACGTTTTTAAACTTCTCAAACAAACTTTTGAATTCGATGATAGAGAAACGTTAAAAGTTAAAAAGTTTAAAGACGTACGTTAAAATGAATATTTATTTTTCGTGGGGTTTTATATATATATAATGATAATGATAATTGATGACGTGTGTATGTTCAGCAAACAATACAACACCCGAGGTTCGACCTGAATAGGGTCGACCACACACCACGGTCGAAACTAACTTCGGCCACGCAGAGGTCGAACCCCCAGTCACCATATTAGGGTCGACCACGCAGCAGCAACACCCATCTATGTCACCTGCCGAAGCTATACCACGAAGGTCATACTCCGGCAAGGATGTGACATCCTGACTAATGTACAAGTACAAGCCTTCGGCCAATGACAAAGGCCGAAGTACTCAACGAAGATTGCGGCACTTCGGCCAGTCGATACTCGACCCACCGAAGTTCGCACAAACAGACCAACGCTCACACGACAATGTCAGAAACATTCCTACAACGTTGTTACGGCCACTAACGGCCTCCACTGAGGGGACACAAGGACGGCCACGTCAGCATGGATCGTACCTTTCGGTGGAGGACGCACAATTCAGAGTAAGACAATGATTGATGAGTATAAATACTCATCAATCACCAGGTAAATAAACAAGTTCGATAACCCTAATCTTCTACACCCTTCTCTTATTCTAATCGGAACCAATACTGATTCTCACGCCGGAACTTGGTCGCAGGACACCCTGTCCTGCGCTCCAAGAACAACGGTTTGTTATTTGTGTAGGTTCAAGGAAGAAGTCCACCATTATCGTCACTCACCATCCTTGTAGTCTAATATCCTCTTCAATCCGTCCTAGAGCTTCTATCTGATTGTCGGAGATATCCAGATTCTACAATAATGAAAATGATTTAGAGTAAAAAGATTAAAAAAGACTCGAGCCTCAATGATTCTTCATAAGATCGAGTGATCATAGAGACAGACAGAAACCTCCTACTTTCTTTGATAGTCGCAATACAACACATTACTGTAGCTAGTTTTACTAATGATTTTTTCGGTAATTAAATAATAATTTAATTTTATATATATATGAATTTATATATTATGATTGTATTAAATTGGGATTTTGTGCGACTAATTAAGATAATTTTTTTTTGGAACGGCATCGATCAGACGACTTTGGTCTCACGTGTAAACCTACCCTTGCGGGGCTATGTCCAAGGTCGATTACTCGGACCTCCGTGAGAACCAAGACACCCCCTCCTGAAGCTTTCTCCTGGCAGAACCCCCCCCCCCCTGGAACAACATGGGGTAAAACTGCCTCCCCTTGGATTAGAACTTGGGTCACATAGTAACAAAGCTCTAAGAGCCAAGGGGGTAGCCACTAGGACAAGTCCTAGTGGTTGCGACTAATTAAGATAATTGAATGCGTCTAGTGACCATAGAAAAAGATGATTATGGCTTGGAAATTGGAATAGTTAAGTTTATTTATAGTCCAATTATGGAAGACAAGATTAGTAGCAACCGAAAGATTAATCAGTGTTATCACAAAACTAATGAAACCTTTATTAAAAGATTAACGTTTAGTTCGTAAAGCAAGTTATGTAGCCACATATTTCACATGTGGTAGCACATATGGATCGATATTCCGCCTCAATAGTATATCGAGACATAGTGTGTAGTGAACAAGTATTTCACTACTAACAATTAACACAATTAAGTATTGAATCTCAAATTGTTATTGATCTAGATGGAAGGATTATAACTGATATAAGAAACAATTGACAATAAGGGAATGGGGAAATTAGATTAGAGAACTGAAGACGGAAAAGAAGAATACACACTTAATATATTTTCCATAATCCATATTCTTTGGTTCTTCCCTTTTTGTATCTCGCAACTTTCTTTCGTTGGGCTCTTCATTGGACCTTGAACTGGGCTGAAGGTTATCCAATGTGGTATAGTTGTTAGCAATTGGGCTAACTCCCACGATAAACGGTTCATAACATAGTGAACTATTTTTTACTTCTCCAAATTATTAAAGAATTATCTAAGAACACACGGTACCCTCTCACAAAATTCCTAGTGTCTAGAAACTTCCCCCAATCGTACATAGGCCAACAATTCAAAATTAGGTTCCTTAAAAAATATGTGAGTGTAAACTCTAAAATTTGAGGCTTAGTTGTGAGTAGAGCATAAAGGAAAAAATTTAACAAATTTGCATATTTGACAAAAAAACTTGTGATTTGCTAAAAATTGAGGATTGAAAGAGAGAGAAAATGTAATGATAAAAGTATTAAAAATGTTATTTAATTATGATTATGAGTGAAAAGAAAAAAAAAGTAATAATAAAAGTATAAATTATAGAGATGGGGATAGCGTCATATGATTTTGTAACCTCAAGTATCTTAACAATCTCATGGAATTTGCAAATGTCCATTAGTAGGCCTATATATTCCGGTTCGGTTTGAACCTACCGGGTTTTTTTAATCTATCGGCGTGGACTTCGATCTGAAACGGTTTTCAAAGCGGATACTAGAAACCGGGTTTTTACACCTCTGCGTGGGGGTGGTTTTCCACTTTTCCCTTCTTATTTGTTCACTTTCGGCTTCTTCATAAACCCTAGCGGATATTCATTCATTCATCAGTGAAACACAATAATACTAATTCTTCCTTCCTGAAGATTGATTTGTTTAGATCCAGTAACAATAACAATGGACGCAGCTCAGAATGATTTGGAGAGACTCATGATCTTCGAGCACGCTCGTATGAACGCCGAAGCCGAATACGCCAAGAACCCTACCGATTCAGATGTACGCCTCTTTCTTTCTCTTTTCCTGTAACAGTTAGCTAGTTGTTTACAAATCGATTGATTCTATGTACTTACTGAATTTATTTGTAACGGATTTGCTCGTTTGTGAAACGATCTATTGTTAAATAGTAATCTATATCTGTATAGGCCTAAGGTGCTCGTAAATTCATATTTAGGTAGATGTTTATCATTTGAATGAACTGTTTTTGGATTCCTACAATTGGTTTTAGTTATGATGGATCCTTTTTGGTTATCCTGTTATAGTTTCATAGCTGATGTGTACTAGTTAGGGCATGATTGGGACTTGGTATTAAAACTGCTCATAGGCTTAGTGTTTGATGCAGTCATACAGCAATAGGCTTGTTTGAGGGTGTTTTGGATTGCTTATCTGATTACTTGGAACATAAATAAGCTGTTCTGAGTGAACAGTTTAAAGTTGCTTAATGAAAACCACCTGTTTAAAAAAAGCAATAGGCAGGTTATTAGGCAATCCCAAACACTTTTCATTACACAAAGATTGGAAGCAGGAAGACAGATATGCGATATGGCACTTGGTTTTTTTTTTTTTTTTGGAGAATTACTTTGGGGAACCTTATTATTTACGGACCAAGTAATTAACCTCATGCTGGTTAACTATTGATTTCTTTTCTTTTTTGAACGGCTTTTGTTTTTGTCACCAATAGGATTTGAACCCTCACCACATGGAAAGGCTAAGCCTTATCCAACACCATGATACCGCTAGGCTAAAGGCCCTTTGGTAACTGTTGATTTGTGTATATTATTATGTTTAAAGTATTGGAAGTAGGAACACTCAGAATACTATTTTTTACTACGTAGGTGTAAATTAAAATACGTGTGGTGCTGTTTTAGTGAAATAAACTTTTTAGACATACATGTCTAGTAGAAAGGACTAACAAGAAACAGCAGTACAAAGAAATGGAGATCATTGCATCTAAGATAGAATTTGTGAAATGCTTTTCAGCAATTTATTTTCCATAACTAGTGGTTGTTAAAAATTCAAAAGTTGAGATTTGAGACTTCAAAGATGAGAAATGATAATATTATGTTAGTGCAGAATTTAACGAGATGGGGTGGAGCTCTGCTGGAATTATCTCAATTTGGAGATATCAATGAATCAAAGAAGATGCTTAAAGGTACTTTACGGGCTTATAATTGCTATTGCTTATTAGGATTCTCTTATCATATGAAATTGATGCAGTTTGTGCTAGGATTTTTATTTGTGTATTTTATCATTATTTTACATTTAAACAATCTGCTAAGATCTTATATATTTGGCTCACATTGAATTTTACAAAATTATAGATGCCGTTTCAAAATTGACCGAGGCATTATCCATCAATCCTGCGAAACACGAGGCTTTATGGTGCTTAGGCAATGCCCACACTGCCAGTGCATTTCTTACTAGTGACCAAGATGAAGCTAAGATTCAGTTTGATGATGCATTTCAGTGTTTCCAAACTGCTGTAGAAGAGGTATGTTTTCTCTGCTTGTACGTATATATTTCAGAAGTTGAATATTCTCTTAGCATACTTATTGAATATTTATTATGAGTGTTTGTGATAAATGGTATTGTCTCAGTGTCCAGGGAATGAACATTATCTCCAATCTCTTGCATCCTGTGCTAAGGTATTCCACTAAATTTGTTTTTGTATATCTTACTGTAGTTTTTTATTAGTTTCTCTAGGTTATGTGTTTTACTAAAGGAGTGTTTGGGATTCCTTATTTAAACTGTGCATCTGCCTGTTATGTTTTACTAAAGGAGTGTTTGAGATTGCTTATCTCAATCTGATTACTTTTGTTGGATTCAGAATTACAAGTTTAACCTTAGGCGAAATAAGCTGATACCTGCTTCTGCTTATAAGCACAGGCATTACACATATGTTTAAGCTGTTTAACTCTTTCATATGGTAGTATCATGAAAACATTTTCAGGCAGATGTTCATAATTTGCATTTAAAGTTGTGTTCTGTTAACTTTAAGATCAGTGATTATGCCCAAGTGACAGCTAAGCTTTGTAAATATGCTATTAGGGACTAGCTGCTAGTTCAACCATAGTGCTTCAGTTTACTACCTAAAACATTAGTTAGCATGGTAAATTTCATGATGAAGCACCAGTTTGACAAATTTTGATATCGTGGATATCTGAGTAAAAGTCAAAATATGCCACCGATTCTTTGCTAATATAGTAGCTGACCGCATTTGATAGCATATGTGTCGAAACCACACTCAAGGCGTGAAGGGTGAGCCTTAGGCCTAGGCACAAGGCGCTCAAAAAGTGAAGGCTTTTTTAAGTGAGGTGGATAGTTTAAAAATACCATATCTAGTGTAATTGATTCAGAATATCAGACATGTTCAGAATATTTTTTGCCAGAACTTGGGCGCCTCAGGGCCTGAAGATGGGTTTCTGAGGCGAGGCAACATGGCCGTCCCTGAGCGACTAGGCGCACACCTTGTGGGCTTGTGACAACAGAGATTTATATGTGGTCGTAATTTAGTAAAGCTAAATTAGTCATTTATCAAAGCTATGTTATTTTCTAGAGCTTCTTTTATGACCAGCTTATGCTTTGTGCATCTGTCTGGTTTTCTCTTCTGACCAGCTTATGCCTTAATCTAGATTTCTATCATGTTTTCCTCTTCGACTCCTTCCAACTTATATGACCTTTATATATAGTAATATTATTTATCGTGGTCAAGTGATACTAGGAACAAATATTTGGCAGTGAATTCATATCTTAATCATATATAATAATAATTCACTTCGCAAAGTTTAATGAATCTTGTATATTACAATTTAATCTATCAGGCACCTGAGTTGCACAAAGAGATCCACAAACACGGAGGACTTGGTCAGGCTCAACAGACGTTGGGTGGAGGATCTGCTGCATCTTCAAGTGCTAAGGTTATGCATATTCCCTTTATTTGGTCTTGGATTGAGGTAGCAAGATGGGCGGTTTGGGTAAGGGTTAAGTCAGGTAATTATTCTAGTTGGTCCAAATTTGTTTGGAAGTTTTGTGTAAATATATTGTCACAATTTTGAAAATTATATTATTTTATAATCATATATTTTTCTAAATAAAATGATTTAGGGGGTTTAGATATTATAAATACATTTGCGTGACTTTCAACCCTTTCAACATATTTAACTCTCTTCATATTTAAGTTACTTTTTCTTGTTTTCACCCATTTGATTCGTTCATGATAAAAACATAACAGGAATCAACCCTCTCATAATTCATATTTAAATGAGTTGAAATTGTTATGTCTCAGCTATAGAAAAAAAATGCATCCACTGATGGCCTAGATGCGCCAATCACAGAAAAAACACAGCAGGAGGTTGAACTAAAACAGTGCTTACTCTTTCAATATGTAAAAATTGAAACCTTAAGCACACCATAAACCATATAAGGCTCTTATTAATACTAGATAAACTTACAAAACAAGACTAATTCAACTAGGAAACTAAATCAAATCAAATCAAACTAAAGACTCGTTGAAATCCTTACCATCTAAACAAAAACATACTCGAATAAAATTCCATACGAAATAAAAAAAATACGAATTATAATTTAACTTGACCTCTTTGTGTCACACATGAACAATTCAGATTAAGTCTAATATCCCCTTACTTTTGCTCATTCTCCTTTGCATTTTATTAGTGAGTTTTGATGATGAGTAGACATTTATAATGTAACAGTAAATAAGTTTAAAAGTGCAATAAACAATAAAAAGTATCACGGTAATGGATAAAGGGGCTGTGTGTAACCCCGAGTTTGTTGGTTTGACTGTTTGACACTTTCAAAGCCTTTTTTTCCCCATTTCTTTGTTTCCAGTTGAGCAATACTTTTGTTTGTTATACTTCATATTTTATGATTCAAAAAATTAACGAATTATGCTTTGTAAAATAGATGTCAGGGGTTTGACTCCTAGGCTGGTTGTTCTGTTCATTTTTTTTTCAATTCCCTATAATTATTATTGTTATTATTAATATTATCATTTATTATTCTTGATTCTTGATTATTTAATTTTCATGTTGGTTGCTTGGAAATTAGGTAGTATTCTTAAAAGGCTGAGAGATCGATTTGAAATAAGAGTTCTAACATTTGCAATAAGGTTTCTAATTTCTGGTTTTTGGTGGGGCTTGAAAAAACACCCTAACTCGAAATCAAAACGAACACCATAATAAAATTAGGCTCCACACGAACCTGGATTACCTGAATTAAGCTACCTTATTTTTATTTGCCCGGTTTACGTAAATCCCAACTCCTAAAAGAGGCAAGTCCATGAGATTTTTTCTAGTCAAACGAGAATTTCATTCTGGCATAACACACAGGCAAATTAAAACTTTGTTTCACATCGATTACTGGAACGTAAACCAGTTAGCTCGCCTGGATTTTTATTTTGATGGGCTTCTAGTATTATCTAGTAAAATGTTTTTCGGTTTTATTGCCGCTAATATCTTTTTTCTAAGACTATTTGTCTGTTCTGTGTTGTAGGGTTCTGGAAAAAAGAAGAGCAGTGATTTGAAGTACGACATATTTGGGTGGATAATTCTTGCTGTTGGGCTTGTTGCATGGGTAGGGATGGCCAAGTCTAATGTACCTCCACCTCCACCGAGATAAGGAAATATATTTTCTCAGTAGTAAGTTGATCTCATTTTGTTACGAGACGATGCAACTATAAAGGGCTAAGATGTGTATCAACCTAGCACTTAAAGTGAGCTTATTAGTGCCTTATGTTATTCTTAGAAATTTTCATCCTAAGGTGCACTGCCAGTATAATAGCGACATGTATCTGGTATGATGCCAAGTTTTGACTTTATAAGTCTTCATAAATGTATTTTACTTTGTGAGATCCTAGTTATACGATTTGCTACTTTATCTGAGGTGTGGTCATCTTGCGTAAACGTGTAGGTCTGTGCTTTTGTAGTACTACTATACACGTACTAAAATAAAAGGATGTAGCTTGGTGGTGAATTTTTATACCTCTCTTCAGCATTTTAGTTTATTAAAATGGTGGTATTGAATTTCATGGTTAATAGGCCTACTCATCTTAGACCTGATAATATCTATGAGTTGGTTTGCTTCAGAAATTAGGAGATTTGATGGGCTGTTGTTAGCAGATAAGTTTATGGTTAGAAATTGGGGCTTCTGTCCCACTTGTTAGATATTTATTGACATGTATGTTGGCTTCATATCTGTGGGCTTTAAAAAGACCTGGTAAAACGTGTGGTTCGGGTCGGGTTGGGTAGCAGGTTAGAATATGTGCAGGTAAAATGGGTGTGTGCCAGAACATGTCAGTTTGAAAATGGGTTAAGACCAGTTCGGGTCAGAACGGGTTGATTTAAAATTGTCTAAATTCTCCATTTACAAACAAAATACATCCTAACATCCTTGATCATAAAAGGGCAAAATGGCTATAAATAGTAAGAATGACTGTGGTTGTAGTTACCTTAAAGTAGGGACCGTGAGATAAGGTAATGAGGGTTGTGGTGGAAATCTGCATCCAAAATAGCAAAGAATTCGTAATGTTTGACGGAATCACAAGACATAGCTGAATGAAGATTTCCGTCTTTGTAGCATGTTCTTATGAATCTGTGTTTGTGAATTATGTAAAACCCTTTTCCCCTCCACGAGTTCACTTAATTTTTTTTAATCAAAATCTGTAGAAGTTCATTGCTTGAATCTGTAAATATCTCTATATTTTAGAAATAGAGATGGAGATGAAGATTGGAATGAAGAAGCAATATAAAAAGAAATTTCTGAAATTTAGAGATGTATCACTAATAACTTGTCGCACAAGACCATGTTTGGCTGTGTTTCTTATCTTGGTATTTATAACATCCATTGAATGTAACATTTTGATTGTGTAATGAGATTTTGATCAAACAATGCATGCAAGTTAACTACATTGTTTGTTAATCAAGTAACATCAAGCTCTGGTCATCCACCAATAACTAGTTAAACATCTTCAAAACTCGAAACAGATTATCGCCACTTAGATAATATCTTTAAAACTTAAACTTTAAAACTTCATTACTTAAAAAATAATTTGCACGTATATGTAATCTAGTAGCCTTTCGACCCGTATAACATGTTCAACCCAGATCTTTCTGTTTAACCAATTTATCTAGAATAATCCTAATAAACCTATCTTACTAAATGGGTTAAAATTAGCATCTTTTTCTTTTAATAACAACTTCAAAATCAACCAGAAATTGCAATCGATTAGTTACAATCTATCATTACACATGTGGATCTGAACAAGAACCAGGGGATACCGAAGCATCTTCAATATCATAACAAAATCAAGTTATTATTATTATCTTTTTAATTTTTCGGTGGTCCTCACGTCTGAACTGTCCCACATTAATTGAGCCAGAGCGAGTTTCCAAGTGGCCCTCAAAATTCAATTGTCCCACATTAATTCTTGGTGGGCGATTGGTGTAATGATAAGGTTTGGAATTGGATCGCAGATTGGTGTAAAATTCTTAAATTTATAGTGTTCTCTTTTGAAGATTTGGTGAATATTCACTCCTTGCCACAAATCGACGATAAAAAGAAGGAGGTCATTCAAGGCATTGTGTTAACCGCTTGTTGGGTCTTATGGAATGAAATGAATAACGTGGTCTTCAACGGTGCGTTGCCTTCTTTGGGTAAGGTTATCAATGAGATCACAACTTGGAGTAAGGTGTGGTTGAGCAATAGATGTAAAACTAGCATTGATTGGAACAATTTTTCTTTGATGTAAGTTTTGGTGTATGTTGGTGGGGGCGTCTCTAGTTTCTCGCTAGTGGCGTTTTTCCCGTTTTAATTGGAGTTGCCTTTGCTGTTAAAAAAAAATTCTTGGTGGGCGATGCACTTGCACCTATATGCGTAGCATATATGTGTAACTGCATTGTCCGACAATAATTAAGATAGCACAGTTTATGAAATTTGATGACCACCGACAACTACCTCTAGCTTGAAGCTTCTTTTATCATCTCATTGCGTTCAGTGGCGGATCTTGAAAAAAATTTCATGGGTGACCGAAAGTTACGTGACCAAAAAATATATATATAACTAACGAATTCGGGTCGGATCAAACCAATATATATATATATATATATATATATATATATATATATATATATATATATATATATAAGTAACGAATTCGGGTCGGGTCAATCCATTAGAACAAAAAATATTGAATCCAGGTCGAGTCGGTTCAAACAAAAAAACTATAAATGAGTACCCTTATACTTTGTTTTAGTTACCAAAACAACCCTAAACTTCGTTTTAGTTAAAATAAGTCATGTAAGATCTAATTTTTGATATTTTTTTAGTAGATACATAACATTTATAAATAATTTTACGTTGGAGACTGACTTAATACATTCAATATTAAAAAAAAATTAGTGGTGACCAACTCAATATATAAAAAAAATTAGTGGTGACCGAAACGATATATATAAAAAATTTCTTCGTAAAACGCCTATACTCGGTACCTCGGGACAAAAAAATCAGCGGTCACTGCTGGTACCCATTAAGAACCGCCCCTGATTGCGTTGAACTCGAAGGTTCATGTCTTCGAATATGAACACGGAAAGTGACGTCGGAATTGAATTTGAATAACACACCACATTTTTTGCATCAAGCTCTTTGGATACCATCTGACATTTCAAACAAATCATAGTTAACCCAAACCTTAGGACACCTCTTTATATGTATGTTCCTCCCGACGGTTGGTACATTCCTCATAACGTTGTCTGCCATTTGATCGTTTTTGACGTTTTGGAGTGTTTAGAGAAGTCGTGTGATCAAAGTACTAGATCCACCACTTATGTATACTTGATTCTTGACTCCCCCGATCTCAGAACACTCTCGTGGGTGCTTGCTAATAATAAGCTCTCTCTCTCTATATGTGTGAGAATTAACAACAATTCGTATGGGTGATTTTAGAAAAACTCGATTAATCCTAGATTGGGTGATCTATGGTTTCATATATACAAAGTGAGGGGATATGATACGTCGGTTCACAGGAGATTGACGTACACAACCCTTAGGGGGCGTTTGGTATGATGGAATTCGTGGGAATTCATTGGAATTGGAATTCGAATTCCATTCCATAATGTGTTTGGTTCGCGAGATTCAGTGTGATTGGAATTTGAATTCCATATTTAATGTGTTTGGTTAATAAGGGAATTGGAATTGGAATTTGATTAGATTCCATCAAATTCCTTCATTCAATGGATTTCACATTACTTCATAATAATAAAGGATTTCACATTCCTTTCACACCGAAGACAACTACCCGACTGGCCAGACCCGTGGACCGAACCGATCGAACCTGACCGGACCCGCCGGACTCGACACCCGGACCAACCGACCCGAACCCCGAACTGGACTGACCAGACCCGACCCCCGGACCCGACCGACCAGACCCGATCCCCGGACCCGACTAGCCAGACCCGAACCCCAGACCGGTCTCCGGGACCGGCCGGACCCCCGACCGTACATGTCCCGACCCTCGGACCGGACCAGACCGACCGGACCCCCGGACCGGACTGGACCAGACCGACCGGACCCCACCCGACCCCGGACCGACCGGACCCCCGGACCCGACCCAAACCCCGGACCCGACCGACCGGATCCCCGGACCGGACCGACCGGACCCCCGGACCGGACCAACCGGACCCCACCCGACCTCGGACTGACCGGACCCCCGAACCCGACCGGACCCTCGGACCCGACCCGACCCCCCGGACCCAACCCTCGGACCCTACCCGACCCCCGGACCCAACCATCGGACCCGACCCGACCCCCAAAACGGACCGGACCGACCGGACCCCACCCGACCTGGGTATCGGTCTGGTCCAGGGGTCGGGTCTGGTCGGGTCTCGGCGGTCGGGTCCGGTCGGTCTGGGGGTCTGGTTAGGTCGGACTGGTCTGTGAGACGGGTCCAGTCGTGGTTTTTATTGAATTTTAATTTTAAAAATTAAATCCAATTATTTTGGATTTGAATTCCATAGTGTGTTTGGTTCGCGGTTTTCAGTGGAATTGGAATTTGAATTTAAATTCCAATTCATTTGAATTCCAATTTCTTCAAATTCCAATTCCTTTGAATTCCAATTCCAAATCCAATTCCAATTCCAATTCAAATTCCAACGAATTCCGTGAACCAAACGCCCCCTTAATTTGTTTAAGCGACACGTACATACACACATTTACATACTACACACAACTATTAGATATTGACACTTTAGGGGTAAACTTTAGCTTAGAGGAATTGACGAGCTGAACCCAAAAATCTCCCCCCTTAATCACGTTCAAAATAAAAGCAGGAATCATCTAAGCATAAATATCAAAGATAACCTATCGGAATCACAATCAGCTACCTAAACACATGCACATTTAACCTAATGTCACATATATGACTAACTTAACCTAAGCTAATCTAATCCCAGGTTACCATAGCCCATAATCCGCCATTTACTTGTCACATTATCCCGTTATAAACTCTAAAAGGGTAGTCATACCAAAGCCGAGTAAAACCTTTCCTCCCCTGCTTAGACCATAACACACTGTTACTTGTATAGTTGTATAAGAAGTAGATCCGTTCACATGAAACCCATTGATCCTATCAGAAAGTGGAATCTGTTTCGACCAAAATCGTCAAATTAACCAAGCAACCTAAGGTGAATGATGATATCCGATGGAGCAATAATAAGATATGTTGGTAGCATGATCTTGGAGTAGCTAGGGTGGTCCTACGCACATTCTAACTTTCTCTTTTTGGCAAGTAAAGTGGCCCGCATCTTGCCATTGCTGGAAAGAAGCAACCACCACATCACATGCTTAATTTTTAATACTTATATTTTAGGGTTTCATATATATGTGTTGCTCTTTGATTGGTTTCTTTTGGAATTAAGTTTTATATCTTATAAAAACAATATTTAAATCAAAAGGATTGGGACACGTAATCCCACTTGTTTTAAGTAACGGATGTTCCCAGAAGCATCGTACCATATCATATATTTATTTATTATTCATCATCTTTGATTCGTCAATTTATATGTGTTATTTTTAATTTGCATCAAAGATTACATGATCTCCTCTAGACCCTTATCAATCATAATCATGGTCTTGGTCATGGTCATGATATTGTGTCTTGCTTTTCAATTAATTAGTGCTTCACTAAATGTGGTCTCATCTTTATTTTTATTTATTAAAGCAACAAAGAAGGAGGGTTTTCATAATTAAAGTTGTTTTCTTTATTACTACTACTATTATTATAATTAATTTTTGTAATTATGTGGATTTATGGAGAGGACCACGCGTCTAGGGTTAGATTTGCTTGCTTTGCTTTGATTATTATTATTTTTGTTTGATTTGTGTTTGGTGCTTTCTTGAGTAAGAGCAACTAAGGATTGGTGGAATGGATTTGCAATCCCTATCCTCATTTTTAAATTATAGGGTAAATGTTGGTATACGTTTTTACTTCTACATTGGAGTCTTCATTCTCAAATCCCACTTGGAAAAAACAAAAGTCATCCCTATATTATATTTAGTTTTGCGCTATTCATCAAATTTTTATATATTTTTTTAGTAGTGTTTGTGTACGAAAAAAAGTAAACTAATAAAAATGTAATATTTAATTGGAATGCGGATAGATATTGAGAATGAGATGTGAGATGTTTTAGAACAAGAAGGATACATGCATGTATAAAATAATAACTTTTAGTTGAATTATAAAGACGAGAATGAAGAACCTAAGTACGGATACTCTAAAGAAACTTTTCTTCAACGCTTCCTTTACCCTATAACAACCTACATGTTTCAATTTTGAAGTATGGAGTGCAAACTGATAACAAGCCGGCTAATCTCGATTCTACTCTATTGCTACAACAGGAACCAGGGAGGCATGATACTGACCTTTTGAAGAGATGGCCAATTAACAGCCTCATGTGATAAGAGAGACTTGCTAAGAGACGGACAAATACCGTTAGCTAGTCTCACTGCAAGAGAGGGCCTTTTGCGATCAACCTCCGACGTGAGAATCAGTATGCTAAGTTATGGCGAGAGGGTAATGTAAGGTAGTGTGCACTACAAGAAAAAGGGTTATTAGTGGCGACATCTTTTGAACTGTAGGTTATTGCAGATTTTGATAATACATTGACAAAGTTTTGGGTTGATAGAAGTCGATGACAATGTATGTTCATGGTTTGCTCAAACTTTTTGAATATGGGGAACAAGTGTTGGCGACCAAGACGATGATGCGGATGTTGGAGATGAAGCGGACGAATCACGATATGGTCTAAATAGCTAGTTTATATATGTTCAACTTTTAACTTAGAAAAATATTTGGATTACAACGTTTATGTACGGATATATATATTTCATGATGTTTATATACGAATTTGGGAAAAATTTGAAACTTATTGTTGGAAAAACTGCATCTGGGAAAAACTGAAAACGAAAAGAGTACGAAAAACTACAACCGTACAATGAGCATTAGTGGCGACTTTTTAGTGGCGACGAGTATCATTAGTGGCGACATGTTAATAGCGGCGCCGATGAAGTTTTAGCGGCCAGCATATAGTGGCGACTTTTTAGCGGCGACACGTCGCCGCTAAAGGTAATAGCGGCGACATTTAAGACCAATAGCGGCGACATGTGTCGCCACTAAAGCCCAAGTTTCTTGTAGTGGTGTGTGAGGGTTTATGTTACGTTTGGGATTTACCTTAGAACGAGTTCTCAATTCATACCTTAGGTTTGGGATCCGTGGTTAGCCAGTATCTCCTCTTCGAGGGTGATGGAACCCTGACTTCTTCGCATGCTTGCCTTGAGAAAGCGTTTTTAGCCATTTTAGTGTAAATGATTGACCACTGTTGTCTGTGTGTTACTATTTGATATCAGGCGACAATGACTTGCTTCAGACTCTTGCCACCCGTGTTACTTTCAGCAGGCTTTGACCTACGAGTGTTGTTTTTTTGGAACTAAATGTCGGCTTTAGAGAGTCCTCACGTTCTGTATGTATCCTTTTCGAGCTTTGTAGGACTCTCATATTTTTGTCATATTTCAATTCTAGTAACTTGCCTAATACTAGCGATCAAAGCAAATTGCCCTTGATCTGCCTTGTCTTAGCGTTAGTTCGCGAGAAGCATGAATACTTGCTTTCATGCTATAGGCTTCCCCTAGCTAATTAGTTACTGAGTTTATGGCCAAAGTTTATTTGAGAAACTTTCTACGTCATCATACTCTAACCGGTTGGTTTCGGTTCTAGAATCGGTTTTTTTTTTGTTTTTTTTTTAATTATTTTTTTAAAGATATGAATCAGAGAGAAAAGAATAGAATGAACCAGAGAGAAAAGAATAACCTGACTGGGCCTGGACCGTACGGACTGTGCGTTGGACTCTTTCCTTTCTGTGTGCTGTGGTCCATAACTTTCATTATCAAGCTGGCTTTACCCTAAATAAGCACAATAAATAAAACTAACTTTTCACGAAAATTTAGGCTTTGGATAAATATCATGTTCCAACTTCCAGAATATACTTCATTAAACTATATATTGCTAACTCCAAAAATGAATGTAGTCACAATCATGGCTTGTTCACTAACTCATTTTTCTATCTTTTCAAAGATATATTAAGTCTTGTTGTTGTTTCTAAATAAATCACATATATAATTGTTTCTAAAACAAGCATAAAAAACAACTTTAGTTATATATATGTATGATTAAAGTCGCGGTTTTGGCTTGTTTGGGTTCAAAACCGGTTTTAAAGGGTGATTAAAACGGGGTTTTGACGGCTGTGTTTTGGTTTTACCGGTTCCAAATCAGTTTTAATCCCAGTATATCACTTAATTATCACAATTATATGTTATTAATAAAAGAAAAGATGATTAATTATTGAAGAAAAGATTAAATAAAAGCTAATCATACATGCACCTTTCACAAAGTTCGTTTGCAAAAGCATGAGCACTTTTGAGGCCATTTTATATTATCATGATTCGCATTTTTTATATATAGCTAATTACATTAAGGAAATGAGACGATAATTAAATATCAACAATTTCTTATGTTTAGATATACCAGCTAATTTATTTAGAATACTAAATAACCACGAAGTTATAAATACTGCCAACTATATATACATATATATATAGTGTGCATAAAACTAAAGTGTACGTACGTAGTGAAAAAAGTATGTACGTAGACACCATGCAAATAAATAAAACAGCAAATATATCTGATTTAATAACTTTGATTACATTATGGTTATTTTTTCTTAATCCATCCCTGTTAACTAATGATAATATTCATTCTCCTTTTATATCGTTATCATCAAAGTCTTCTTTAATCATAAAAACTTTATTGGTTTCCATTAGTCATAACCTAACTTTTATAACGATTTTAGTTTGAATAAACATAGCAAATAAATTAAACAGCACTGGCCTTAATTAGATTAATTAACCAAATATCAGTATATATAATATATGATGAATCTAACTAACCATGCATCTATACCTAATTCAAACACTACGAGGAAAAAATAATGATGCATGATAAATGAACAAGGGGTATAATTATATGAAAAACAAAACTAAGTACTTCAAATACTATAATTAAATACTTATATGCTGATAACGATCATTATATTTTACGATCTGATCACTAATTAATCGCATGAATATGATAGATTGATAATATTATTATAAGTCATTTAAAAGTAAAAAAGAAAAATAATACCAAAAAATGTAAAGCGTAACCTGATGAAAATTATTAACTAAAGTTTAGAAATTAATTAGAGGACAAATTAAGTAGACTAACCATGGTTGGGTTAACAAACCAATTAAATAAAGGAACAATCTTTTTCCATGTACTATATATACAAGCCACATCCCATGCAAGCCTTCTCACTACATATTTACATTAAGGCATTATAGGTCTAATATTTAAGATGAAGATCTTTTATAAGGCAACCTTCTTTCTTCTAGTCCTATGCTTTGTTTACAATCTCTCACTCACAAATCTCTTATTTGTTTCTCTTGTGTCTCTCTTCCCATTTCTTGTTAACATATGGTTAGTCCCGGGTGGGTTTGCATGGAGAAATCCCAATTTAAACCCCACCAAGATCCCTGGTCCGGTCGGTTGGCCTTTCCTAGGGATCTTACCTAAAATGGGTTCTCATGCTCACCGAAAGCTCGCCTCTATGGCTAGCTCAATGGGTGCAACTCGTCTCATGGCGTTTAGCCTTGGCTCAACGCGTGTGGTTATTACTAGCCACCCTGACATCGCTAAGGAGATCTTGTGTGGTAGTGCCTTTTCAGACCGTCCCGTAAAGGAATCAGCCAGTTTATTGATGTTCGAGCGAGCCATTGGGTTTGCACCTTATGGGGAGTATTGGAGACATCTAAGGAGGATTGCTGCAAACCATATGTTCTCTCCCAAAAGGGTATTGAGCCTCGGGTGTGTTCGACAAGGTGTGTGCGATCAAATGATGGAGAAGGTGTCGAAGGAGATGAGTGTGATAGGGGTTGTGGAGTTGAAAGGGATATTGCAAAAGGGGTCTTTGAGAAATGTTATGGAGAGTGTGTTTGGGTGTGGATTGGGGTTGGAGATAGAAGAAGAATTAGGGTCCATGGTGAAAGAAGGATATGAGTTGATCAGTGAGTTTAATTGGGCAGATTATTTTCCAATTAGGGTTTTGGACTTTGGTGGAGTGAAGAGGAGATGTCATAAGTTGACTTTGAAAGTCCAAAGACTTGTAGGTCAAGTTATTGAGGAAAGAAGAAGCACTAGAGATGGTAAAGAAGAAGAAGGTATAAACAATATTAGTGGTCAAAATGACTTTCTTAGTGTATTGTTGTCTTTGCCTCAAGAAGATCAACTCACCCATGATGATATGGTGGCTGTTCTATGGGTAATTAATTAATTACTCTCTCTCTCTCTCTCTAAGCATATTTTTCTCTCATATGCATAACATGAAGTAACTACCGGCCCCCAACTAACATTATTAATTTATGAACATGCAAAGGTTACATATATATTTATTTATATTTATTCATGGTCATTATTTTTAAATAGTTTACTGAAAGCACAACAATAAGCAGGGTGGGCACGGGTATATGCGGGGTGGCCTACCATCTAGGGCCTGACTCTATAAAGGGTCCGAAATTTTAAAAAGAAATTACATATGTTATATAATTTTTTAAATATGTCTATATATGTGTGAACGTAATTAAATTTATAAATGGTTTAAGTGGTGTAGTGGGAGAATATATGTAGTAAAACCCTTAGGTTTCAAGTTTAAATTTTGTAAGTAGCATATCTTATAATATATTTTTTCATTTCTGTTCTAAATTTTTTCCTTTTGTAAACTTCTCTTGTCTTGTTTTCGTCTTTTTCTTGTTTATTTCATATATTACATTTCTAACCATGCATTATTACATGGGAAAAAGACGAAAATAGCCGTGTTAACCACTGTTGAACGAGAATGTCCCCACTTTTCAAAAAAGGGACCAGAATAGCTCTGTCCACGGTCGTCTAGGACCGCCCTTATACGGTCGTCCGACCGTGCCTCTGAGCCAATCAGAAGACGACACCTCATCATTCCACGGTCGGATATTCAGCTGTCCAAGGTCGTCCGACCGTACGCTGGGCCCCAACGACCGTGCCGAAATTCGTCCTGCAACGGTCGGGCCGACCGTCTGACACACATGTCGGAGACGCCACGACCGTGGAAGATTTATTTTTCGTCGACGACCGTGTTTACAATTCCCCTATATATTTTCCACCTAACTAAACCTCCCCTATATATTTTCACACTTCGATTGTCGTTATACTTTGGTTGTTAAACTTTCTCTTTTTGAAATATGTTCAATGACAATTTCATTTTGAAATAATAAAAAAAAACATTTCACGGTCGTGGCGACCGTGACCGGTGTGTCATACGGTCGGCCCGACCATTGCAGAGAGAATGTCAGGCGGACAATGGTCTGACATACGTGGCACGCGATGATTGGGTGGATTGGACGGTCGTCCGACCGTGGTTGAGCGGCCAGGGCGACCGTGGAGGGTGGCTATTTTCGTCCAACAGTGGTCAACACGACTATTTTCGTCCTTTTCCCTTATTACATTTCTAACAATCATAATTTGATTGAAAATTATATATCAGACAATATTGATTATGAATGGTTAATCGAAAGTTTTGATACTAAAAATAATAGAAAAGCCTCACGATTTATTTAACTATTTAAATTCAGACATTTTAATATGTTAATTTTTTATTATTATTACAATTATCACATTATTAACTTTTTATGTATGACACCCATTTTTCTAATCTTTGGCCCAATTTTTTTTCGGAGTGAGAGTACTATGAGAGTACTAAGTAATATGTACTTAGTACGTGCGTATATGATATGGGGAAATTAATATATGTATAATTAAAAAGCTAGTTTGAGACTCTTTTGGTCAAAAGTTAAAGGTTGTAGCATAGAAAAGCTAGATCAACTTTTGAGGAACATTGACTAACTAATTAAGTATTATATAAGTAACTAAATCAAATCTAAACATACTTAATTAAACTCAAACTCCTATTAGTTATTTAGTAAGCTAGCAACTAATAAATATTTTGATGATGATATATATAGGAGATGATATTTCGAGGAACAGATACAGTTGCCATCCTTCTGGAATGGATCATGGCAAGAATGGTTTTGCACCCACACATCCAAGCCAAGGCTCACCAAGAAATCATGTCGCTAGTCGGCGAACACCGCCCCGTCCAGGACTCGGACCTCCCAAATCTCGCTTATCTTCAAGCCATCGTCAAAGAAGTCCTTAGGTTGCACCCTCCCGGACCCTTACTTTCATGGGCCCGCCTTTCGACTCACGACATCCACCTAGCCGGGGGAAAGTTCTTTGTCCCGGCTGGAACCACCGCTATGGTGAACATGTGGGCCATCACACATGACCCCTCTATATGGAAAAATCCATGGGAGTTCAACCCTCATAGGTTCATAGAAGAACATGAAGATTTTCCGGTCTTGGGTTCGGACCTTAGGCTCGCACCATTTGGTTCGGGGCGTAGGGTCTGCCCGGGGAGGTCGCTAGGGTTAGCCACGGTTAGCTTGTGGCTTGCGCGACTTCTCCAACGATACAAGTGGCTTCCATATTCTACCAATAAGCAAGTGGACCTCTCAGAGTGCCTAAAACTCTCACTTGAACTAAAGACGCCATTGAAATGTGTTGCGGTTGAGAGATGAATGTATGCAAGGAACGAAAAAGGTTCCTTTAATTAGTAAATAAGGTATGCATTGTGGCCGTTATAAGTTTAATTAGTCTGTTTCCATGCTTTCTTAATTTGTAACACATATATGGCACCCTTAAATAACTACAAGTTTGTTTCAATTCCAAGTTACATGCTTGATCGATCATGAATGTATCATTATATATATGTCTTCAATGTTCATCAATTTGTAATATTAAAATAGTTTGGATTATGAAATTACAAATGTTGTAAACTAATATTAATTACCTATTTAATTTTTTTAAATGTTATATAATTATAGTGCTATTATAAAAAACACTATGATATTATTCTGTTGCTACAAGTATTACAAATTAATCTTGTTATTAGGCTGCCCGTAGTAGGCGACATCTCCCTACTATAGCGCCAATAGCGCCCGGGCACACTCCCCCTCGGGACGGTATGGGTCCAAATGCCCTCCACGGCGTAATTTTTATCGTGTCTCCCCCCTTTGTTTTCCTGATTTTTGTTTGGTTCAGGGGTTTTAGATGATTAAAAAGGTAATGATGAGAGACGTTATTACTACACCACAGTTAGTCATGGAGCCCTTGCTGACTATGATGACACGTGTCAAACAACGTACAAGGAAAGGGCTCCATGACTACACATAAATTTATAAAGTTTATACATAGCTATTGTAAAATTAATATGTTTTGTTATACTTACACTAACATATATGAGAACGATGGTTAGAGCTTGGGATCTTGAGGTCGATCTCAAGTTTAAACGTGACTCAAGGATGTTTTTCCAAGTGGTAAGTTTTATCCTTGATTTGTTTCTGGGTGAGTCATGTCTGAAGTGCCAAATCCAGTATAAACAGTTGCAATCCCGTCTCAAGAAGACTCATCCGGGTATTGGAGATTTAGAGGTAGTTTCAAACATCATAAAAAATTTTAAAACGTGGCCATGATCGATGCAAAGGAAGATTAATTAATTAGCTAGGTTTAGATAGGAATATAGATTTTTTTTTAACAGCATTTGGAACTACTCCCCAAATCTCCAATACCCAAGTGAGCCTTCCTGAGACGGGATTGCAACCGTCCATACTGATTTTGACACTCCAGGCTTGGCTCACCTAGGAACACCATCAAGGAGGAAACTCACCACTTGATATATGATAAAATCGAATGAAATTGAAATGGAATTGAACAATCAGAATGATACAAACATGATCATAGATCGTTTATTGAGAATTAGGAACTGCATATTCATACAAAGAGAATCTAACCTAACAACTGGTAAATCGGAAGCTTATATCAACGACTAACAACTAACCCAATAGTAATCAACAAACATTAACGCGAGTTAACAGAAACAGTCCCTAAACTTTGACAATATGTCAAGAATGATCCCTGAACTTTCCGCAGATGATTAAATGTTGATTAAACTTCAACATTTCTCCACCTTAAGAAACATTTAATCCATTCAAATACTCCAGAATAATCACAATAGCCATTTAGCATCATCAGATAACAGCGGTCCCTGGACTTGATAATCTTGATGTGCCAACAACATAAGCAATCATCCTGCAGTATCTGAAATAACAAATATTAATCTCAACCAACTCCCATTAGCTCAAGACACCTTAGAAACTTAATCCCAGGTAGAGCTTTGGTAAATATATCAGCACAATTATCATGTGTTGACACATAATCAACCAGCAGCTCCTTATTACTTATGACATCTCTGATGAAATAATACCTCACACTAATGTGTTTAGTTCTTTCATGAAACACATTGTTTTTGGATAAAGCAATTGCACCTTGATTATCACATAAGATTAAGGTGTCCTCAATTTGAATGCCTGACTCTTTAATGAATCCTGTAAGCCATAACCCTTCCTTTACTGCCTCAGTTAAAGCCATAAACTCAGCCTCAGTGCTAGAGAGAGCAACCACATGCTGCAAACTTGCTCTCCAGCTAATCAAATTGCCAAACAGTAAGAAAGCATAACCAGATATAGACCTATACCTGTCAGGATCTTTAGCATAATCAGAGTCAGTATAGCCTTGAATTCTGTTTAGTCCAATAATGCCCTTTCCATAGACAATTCCCACATCCTGAGTTCCAGCCAAATATCTCAAGATCCATTTAACTGCATTCCAATGAGCTTTACCAGGGTTTGACAAGTATCTACTAACAACACTCACACCAAAACTCAAATCAGGTCTCGTGCATACCATAAGAAACATGAGACTACCAACTAACTGAGCATATGGAATTTTTCTCATTTCTGACTTCTCACTTTCAGTTACAGGACAATCAGCAGAAGACAATTTAAAATGAGCAGCAAAAGAAGTTTTCACTGGTTTACAGTTACTCATACCATAATTGCTTAAAACTTTCCTAATGTAGGAACCTTGTGATAGCTTCAAACACCTGTTCTTCCTATCCCTGCTGATTTCAATTCCAATAATCTTCTTGGCTTCACCTAAGTCCTTCATATCAAATTCTGACTTAAGCATGGCTTTAGTGTCCTCAATAACATTGAGATCCTTACATGCTATGAGCATATCATCCACATACAACAACAAATACACAAACTGTCCAGGTTTATACTCATAGAAATAAACACAGGCATCATAGAGGCTCCTTACAAACCCATGACTGGTTATATGATCATTAAATCTCTTGTACCATTGCCTTGGACTTTGTTTAAGTCCATATAATGACTTCTGCAACAAACATACCATATCCTCTTTACCTTTTTCAACAAAACCTTTAGGCTGTTGGATATATAACTCTTCATCTAACTCCCCATGTAGAAAAGCTGTCTTAACATCTAATTGATGTAACTCTAGATCCAACACTGCAGTAAGAGTCAAAATCAATCTAATAGAGGTATGTTTGACCACAGGAGAAAACACCTCCTGAAAGTCAATCCCTGCCTTCTGAGTATAACCTTTGGCCACCAGTCTAGCCTTAAATCTTGGCTTTTCCCCTGGCATTCCTTCCTTCAGTTTGTATAACCACTTACAGGAGATGACCCTTTTATCACTTGGCTTATGAACCAATTTCCAAGTCTGGTTGTGGTTCAAGGAATCAATTTCCTCTCTCATAGCATTCAACCATTTCTCCTTATCTACTGAAATCACAGCTTCTTCATAATTAAGGGGTTCATTAACACATTCTTCTTCAGCAGCTAAGAACACAAATGCTGAAATGTCATCTCCTTCTCTGTATCTAAGGGGCTTAACAATGTTTCTCCTTACTCTATCCCTGGCTAATTGGAAAGAGCTTGGACTAGCATTGTTTGAACTAGCATTTTCCACAGGACTACCTTCAGGTTGAGCAGGTGCTTCATAGCTACCATTTTGAGCCTCTTGATTACTCGCCTCAAGCTCTGGAAGCTCCACCTTACTTTGCACATCAGGCACATTGTTTATACCACCATCACTTTCTTGGACCTTACCTGAGATTACATCCTTGTACATAGAGTCTTCCTTGCATACCACATCTCTGCTTACTATAATCCTTTGACCTTTACCATCCAATTTTAAAAGCCTGTAACCTTTTACCCCTTCTGGATACCCAAGAAATATACACCTGCAGGCCCTAGCATCTAATTTCCCTTGCCTCTCATGTGCATACACTAAAGACCCAAATACCCTCAGATTAGTGTAATCTTGTTTTCTTCCAGTCCAAGCCTCCATTGGAGTCTTCATATTTAGTGCAGCAGATGGAGATCTATTTATGAGATAACCTGCAGTAACAACAGCCTCTGCCCAAAACCTTTTTGGTAACCCAGAGCTAAGCAGCATACACCTCACCCTTTCTAAGAGAGTCCTATTCATTCTCTCAATGAGCCCATTTTGTTGTGGTGTCCCAGGTACTGTGAAATGCCTAGCAATTCCCTTGGATTTACAGTATTTAGAAAACAATTCACCACAAAACTCAAGACCATTGTCAGTCCTGAGTTTCTTCACAGTCTTACCTGTTTGGTGTTCAACCAACACTACCCATTCCTTGAATCTAACATAGGCATCACTCTTGTGTTTTAAAGGATAGACCCACACCTTTATGGAAAAATCATCTACAAGGGATAAGAAATAGAGAGCTCCACCTATAGAAGGTGTTCTTGCAGGCCCCCACAAGTCTGAGTGAACATAGTCTAAAATACCTTTAGACTTATGTTTACTCCTCACAAATTTGACTCTATGAGACTTACCTAGGATGCAATGTTCACAGAAACCAGTACTTGTGGTTTTCAAATTACCTAGCACTTCTTGTTTCTTTAATTCAGTAAGCCCTTGATCACTTATATGACCAAGCCTTCTGTGCCATAAAACCACATCAGCAGCACTATTATCAATAGCTGCTACATTTACTTGTGAATCAACTTTACCATCAAGCAAGTAAATATTATTCTTTCCCCTGGTTCCTGTCAATATGACCAATGCACCCTTACTAACTTTTGCCCTCCCATTTCTTAAACTCACACTATGACCATTTTTCTCAAGTGTACCTAGTGAAATGAGGCTTCTAGTGAGTTTAGGGATATACCTGACTTGATGTAGTTCAAGAACTGTACCATTTGCCATTTTCAACTCTATAAGTCCAATTCCTTTGATGTGACACTCCCTGTCATCTCCCAATTTGACAGTGCCATGATCTTCAAGTTTCAAGACCTTAAAATGCTCTTTATGAGGAGTCATATGATAAGAGCAGCCTGAGTCTAATATCCATTGACAGTTGCTCTTCACATCATCTGCAACTAGGACATCAGAAGATTCATAACCCTTAGATGACTCTTCTGGTGAAGAATTTCCCTGAGTTTTATGCTTGAAATTATCCTTTTTCTTCTTCTTGAACCTGTCAGGACATTCTCTTTTGAGATGTTTGTCTGACCCACAAATGAAACATTTCCACTTATTGGTTTTGGCCTTGTTTTGTAGATAATTTCCTTTCTTCTTGAAATTCTTATGATCTCCCTTGCTTCTAACAATAAGCCCTTCAGGCACCATTTCTTCTTTAACATCTGATCTTCTCTTCAACTCTTTAGAGTTAAGAGCTGATAGAACTTCTTCCATCGTTAATGTATCTCTGCCATACATCAAAGTATCTACGAAATGTTCGTATGATGTAGGCAAAGATGCAAGAAATAATACAGCCTGATCTTCAGAGTCTAACTTCACATCAATATTCTCCAAATCTAGAATTACCTTGTTGAACTCATCTGTATGTTCATCAATGGATTTACCAGGTTGCATTGTGAACGTGTACAATTTCTTCTTGAGATATAATCGATTGGCCAATGACTTTGTCATGTAAAGTTTTTCCAATTTGGTCCAAACCTCGAGTGCAGTTCCTTCTTTTGAAACCTCTCTTAAAACACGATCACCCAAACACAGTATTATTGCACTGTGCGCCTTTTCCATGATTTCCTTCTTCCTCTTTTCGGTCAATCCCTCCGGTAGGTTGTCTTCCCCCTTTAGAGCATCAACAATACCTTGATGAACTAAAATCGCACGCATCTTCAATCGCCACAGATTGAAATCGTTTCTTCCGTCAAATTTGTCGATGTCAAATTTGCCCACGGATCCCATCCTTCTTCAACGATTGTGCGATCTTCACTCAGTCGATTTCCCCTCCAATCCGAGCCGTAGCTCTGATACCAATTGTGATAAAATCGAATGAAATTGAAATGGAATTGAACAATCAGAATGATACAAACATGATCAGAGATCGTTTATTGAGAATTAGGAACTGCATATTCATACAAAGAGAATCTAACCTAACAACTGGTAAATCGGAAGCTTATATCAACGACTAACAACTAACCCAACAGTAATCAACAAACATTAACGCGAGTTAACAGAAACAGTCCCTAAACTTTGATAATATGTCAAGAATGATCCCTGAACTTTCCGCAGATGATTAAATGTTGATTAAACTTCAACATGATAAAAACCCCCTTGATTCAGGTTTGAACTTGAGACCTCAAGGTCCCCAAGCTCTAACATTCATCCCCATACCATTGGGACAAATGCCCCTTGGTGATAGGAATATAGATTGATTGTTATTATTTTATGGATGGATGAAATGATGATTAATGTTGTGACTTGTGACTAGCTAGCTAGCTAGCTAAAGTGCAATCTCCATTTACTTGTAGATTTTTTCCAAGTGGTCATTCGATCTTGTTGTTGATAATGCATGGCCTATTCGATCATTGTAGATGTAAGGATGATGCAATGCGACATTAATCGAAAATGGATAACATGTGTCCCTCAAATAACAATGTTTCATTATTCTAGTTTTTGTAATGGTCGGGCTGCCCACATAATCAATTATCTACTTTTTAAAGCAAGCCTTTGCTTTCATTTATTCTACTTAGATTTGGTTTTAACGTATCGAAATGAAAGGAACTTTTAAAAAGACCTTTTCACCCTTCACTTCATATCAATAGAATAGAAATCTTCATATATTTATTTTAAAATAGTGTCGATGAATATATATAACAATAGATATGAATCAATAAGATCTTCATGTACAAATATTCCTTTAATATCTACGCAAATTCTTTTATTTTTCCAAGAGAATCTTATATTCTAAAACACACATAAAACCATATGACCTAAATATAAAATAATAAAAACTTAATTAGATATTTTGTATTATTCATCAAATAATTATATGAAAACAATGAGAATAAATACAAACAAAATAAAAATACCAAGCAACGATTAAACAATGAATATGTTGGTATAAAGAAAAACATGCAATCTCGAAAAAAAAAATCATATGAAAAAACCCTATAACAACGTATAGAGCATGAAAACTTCGTGTAAATTTGGGCCTCAAAAACATGGGCCAACTTCATATGAACTGAACCATCAAAGTTTTGTTTCACCTAATACTTTTTCGTTGCCCGAATTAATAATAATACAATGATTATCAATAGGGCATAGGGGTGGCTAGAGGTGCAAATCCCAAACCGGTTTGGGCTCTCAAACCGGTTTTTAAACCGGTTCTCAAACCGGTCAAAACCGGTTTTGACCAACCCGGTTCCTAAACCGGTCAAACCGAACCAGTTTCTATCGGTTAGGGGGTTTTGTGAAGAAACCGGTTTTCAAACCGGTTTGGCCCAAACCGGTTTGAAACCGGTTTGGCCCAAACCGGTTTAAAACCGGTTTCTTCACATCACTTTTAAGCAACTTTTCTAGCCGTTTCTAATCGATTTGAGCCTAAAAATTGGTATATATACCCCCTTTATGTGTTATAAACATTACCCCACTTCCCAATCTCTAAAAAAACTCTTAAATTTACAATAATGCTTAAATACCGGTTAAAATAATTTGTATTTTCTTTCAAATTAGGTAATTTTGCAATCGTTTAGGTGTGAACTTATTCTCTTTTGTAATGTTTTATGTTTTTTTTCAATAAAAAGTATGTTTTTTTAGTTTTTATAAAGTTAAAAAAAAAATATATATATATATATATATATACAAAACCGGTTCAAACCGGTTTGAGATCCCAAACCGGTTCGGTTTGAAACCGAAACCGGTTTCATCGGTTTCCAGTATTCGTGCTTCAAACCGGTTTGAGAACCGAACCGGTTTGGCCTCAAACCGGTTTTGACCAAAACCGATTTTGACCAAAACCGATTTTGGTCAAAACCGGTTTGAGAACCGAACCGGTTTGGGTTTCAAACCGGTTTTTGCACCTCTAGGGGTGGCCGAGCCGCTCGTGAGTTACTCGAAATCGACTCGATAAAAAGCTTGAAACGAGCCGATCTCGAGCCCGAGCTTTACATATCGAGCTCGAGCCGGCTCGCGAGCCTAAACGAGCTTTTATTTATATAATTTTTATTTAATTTTTTAAATATATTTAAAGTAACTATTATTATATATAAAATTATGATAACATAAGTAAATAATATGCATTATTTTCTATATAAAAAAGTATAATTCTAAATATATACAAAATTAATTATAAAAATACATAAAAAAATAATCATTAATGATAAACGAGCCGAGCCCGAGCCCAGCTCGAGCTTAAATAATTCTTCACGAGCCGAGCTCGAGCTTCAGAAATAAAGCTCGAATCGAGTCAAGCTCGAACTCGAGCTCTGTTAGGTTTAAACGAGCCGAGCTCGAGCCTAGACGAGCTCGGGCTCAGCTCGGCTCGTTTACACCCCTATCAAAACATAAATTGTTTCTTCCCAAACCTGTTAAATAATTCACCAAATGTATCGAGAATGGTTATGTATTAGGGTTAGAAGAGCTCTCTATTTATAGAAACCACCCGAATTAAACTAACTAAATACTACAACCCCTTTTAGCTCTCAACATGATGTTTTAAATTGTAACTTGTAACTATAGCTTCATATCACGGACCAAATGTATGTTTGAAGACTCTTATCTACTCAATTGTAAAGAACACTTAAATTTACCGCTTACTTCTATTTTCCTCCTCATCAGGGAGAGCCACAATTATCAAGAAAGATCTTCCAGTGGTGTGTTTACTGGATAACACTGGTCGAGGTTGTAATCGCTCCAATGTTTAAAGTTTAAGGCATGATAAAACCAATAAACCTTATCATAAACGAACCGAATGACCGATCTTTAAGCAACCAAGGGTGTCACACTAGGCCTGGAAAGTTTACGACATTACATAGCTATTCATTAGAAACCAAGGGTGTCATACTCGATAATTCTAGGCTAATGGTATTCGGGTGTATGATAATAAATAGGGCGTTTCTTCTTTTGAAGTTGAAGGTTCAAGTATCATAGTGGACACTCTGGTGTGTGGATTTGCCTTTTTAAACCTGACAAATTAGAGAAAGTTAAATCAAATTATATAATTTGGTGTACTTGAGTGTCAATTAAGTGAATATAAAAAGAAAAAGGGAAAAAAACAAGGTTGTTTGAATCATAGGTGAAAATAAGTTGTCGAATTCAACATGTAAAAAAAAAGGTGCAAAAACCGGTTTGAAACTCAAATCGGTTCGGTTCTCAAACCGGTTTTGACCAAAATCGGTTTTGGTCAAAACTGGTTTGAGGCCAAACCGGTTCGGTTCTCAAACCGGTTTGAAGCACGAATACTGGAAACCGATGAAACCGGTTTCGGTTTCAAACCAAACCGGTTTGGGATCTCAAACCGGTTTGAACCGGTTTTGTATATATATAATATATATATTTTTTAAACTTTATAAAAACTAAGAAAACATACTTTTTATTGAAAAAAAACATAAAATATTACAAAAGAGAATAAGTTCACACCTAAACGATTGCAAAAGTACCTAATTTGAAAGAAAATACAAATTATTTTAACCGGTATTTAAACATTATTGTAAATTTAAGAGTTTTTTTAAATTTTGAGAAGTGGGGTAATGTTTATAACACATAAAGGGGGTATATATAACAATTTTTAGGCTCAAATCGAGTAGAAACGGCTAGAAAAGTTACTTAAAAGTGATGTGAAGAAACCGGTTTCTTCACAAAAACCCCTAACCGATAGAAACCGGTTCGGTTTGACCGGTTTGGGAACCGGGTTGGTCAAAACCGGTTTTGACCGGTTTGAGAACCGGTTTGAGAACCGGTTTAAGAGCCCAAACCGGTTTGGGATTTGCACCTCTATGTAAAATTAGTCTTTTTTAGGCCCATCGATGGCGTCCAAGAAACATAGTCCAAATTGTAGGGCACCACAAATAAAACAAGATGATGTGGTTCTGGTTGTAAATCCGTGTTCACAATATATATATAAACAAAAATAAAATCTCACATTTATCTCGTTTCGTCTCACAAGCAACATACTATACACAACATAAACTAGACTAAAATAAGGCTATAAGGTCAATATATCTTCTTGCGTAGGTTTTTGATAGGATTCAAAATCGCGGTCTCCTTCCATTTACGTGAATATATATAGTTACAAAAGTTATGATGTATACCCTTATACTATACAATCGTATACAATAAATTATCTAGTATAATATACCCCTCAGTCTAAGATGGAGGTTTACGAATGCTTAGGCTGGACCGAAAATCGAGAAAAAGAGCTCACGGGAGGCATTTGATTAAGATATTAGCAAATTGAAAGTGTGACGGAACATGTATAACACGAATGAGCCCCTTTTTCATCTAATCAGTAACAAAGTGAATATCAATTTCAATATGTTATGTCCGCTGATGTTTTATATGGTTCCCTGACATGTAGATTACACTAACATTATCGCAGTAAACTATAGAAGTGCGCCTCGGATAATGGCCTAGCTCAAGGAGGAGGTTAAGAATCCAACATGTCTCTGCAACTACGTGTGCGATGCACCTATATTCGGCCTCCACAATAAAGCGAGGAACCGTAGCCTGCCGTTTAGACGACCAAGAGATAAGGTTGTCTCCAAAATAAACACAATATCCCGATGTTGAGCGACAAGTGTCCGGAAAACCAGCCCAATCGGCATCGGTGTAAGCTATAAGACTAGAAGGAGAATGACGACGGTGCATGTAGAGTCCCATGTCAAGAGTATCCTTAAGGTAACGAATGATGTGCTTGAGGGCAAGAAAATGTGATGCCCGAGGAGCATGCATGTACATGCAGACTTGCAGGACGACATAAGAGATGTCTGGCCTCGTGAAAGTCAAGTATTGAAGGGCCCCGGCCAAACTGTACACACTGCAAGTTTCCCGGATGCATCTACAGGAATAAGCACCGGGTTGCAATCGGCCATTTTGGCCCGAGCAATAATGTCAGAGGCATAAGACTGCTAAGAGAGAAATAAACCATTGGGATCCCGTCGAACTACAATACCCAGAAAATACGACAACGGGCCAAGATCTTTCATGGCGAACTCTAAGGACAGACGGGCCATAAATCGATCTAAGAGTGTCCGAAGAGGTCGTGAAGATAATATCATCTACATAGAGAAGTAGATATGGAGTCTCAGTGCCGGTAACAAGCATTTTCTCCTAAAGGCTAGTATCTTGCTTCCCCGATTCTCATTGCAGCAACAATTGAATTGAATTGATGTAAATATGTAGGACATATAATAAAATGTCGACAAGATCTAGTCAAGCCATTGGTACGTTGACCTTGTATTTTTTTTGTTTTGACTTTTCTTTGTAATGATCACTTGTCATGTGAAGAAAAGAGACATGATCAACTTGTGACAATCTTTTTCTCTCTTCTTATTTTTAGTTTTATAAGAGAAAATGTTAACTTATGAAAGTCATGTGAGAAGAAGTATTTTTAAGGGTTTTTTTACTTTTTGTATATGGGTGGTTGAAACTAAACAGAAATATTTGTAAACAAGGAGTTTATGAAAAGTAAGATTTAGACCACTAAATCCTAAAGGTAAAGGTCATATAATTGTACTTAAGGTTTGTAAACTAGCCCGAGCCCGACTTAGTTTAAACTCTAGATCGACTTGTTTGACTCAAGAAATCACGACTTCGACTTGTTTTAAACTCTATACAATACTTGAGTTCATGGGAAAGATTCCTGTCTCATATTACAACATAGGACTTGGCTCTACTCTCATGGGCTCATACAAGCTTGTATAAAATTAAACCAGAATTTGTATAGGCTGGGGGCTTACTTTACTTAAGCTTGCTGAGCTGCTAAGCCTAAGCCATTATGGTTTCCAGCCTTGTAGGCTCAGTTGTAGCACCTCAGACTGTGGTCTGTGAAAACCAATTAGCCGACTCATGTTTGTTTGTAGTTCCTGAAGCTGTTGAGCTGACTGAGCCATACTAGATTTGAGCTCAGCTCAGGTTGTTAAATGGTTAGTTACAAGGGTGGACATGTGTACAAGACTTGTGATTACATTATAGAATGAAAGTTTAAACAAATGCTAAAAAAGCTAAAGCAAAAGTGATTGAACCTTTCTCTCAAGGGGAGTATACAACACAGAGAACCCGCGTAACAGAGAACATAAAGCAGTGTGAAGACAAACATACAGTTGTGGTCCGCAGACTGCTGACATTTTACTAGTTATAAAAATGGTTTATTTAAATTTCAGTTTATTTTAACAGTTTGCAGAAGTTAAAAAACAAACACTCTTCTTCTTACAGACTATAGAGGTTTAGTCCACCTCTTCTTCTAGAGATGTCTGCAGATGTGGTCCGCAGACTACAAACATTTTACCTCTTAAAAAACAAACAGCACCTAGTTACCATCTAACAACTTGGATTACCGTCCGTCTACATGTGGCAAACCGTTATGTCAAAACATACCAAGTTATGAATCTATAAACAAGGATTTATAATCCAAAATACCCTTTACGAGGATGTTTGGTAGTGCTTATTAAAACTGTACGTTCTAGAATCCAATAACAAACATTATAAATAGTTTCTTTCCCTCCCTTCCTTCTGAAAAGTAAGTCAAGTTCCTCTCTTTTTTCCTCCCTTAACTAGCATCTATGCTTCTTAAGATTCATAATATCATTGCTTATCTTGTTTGTTCTAACTATTCAAGTCTATGCACAATACAAACCCCTAGATCCGTTATGGAGACCCGATCAGATCACTCCTAATAAAGCAAGTCCTTGGTGAGTACTGTTGAATATACACTTGGTGAATATAACCTATTTTCTTTGGGTCAATTGTTGGACTTATATAAAATTATACTTGATAGAGAACATATTGTGAAACAGAGAAAGAAGTTCAAAAACACAAAGCATGTAGATTACATTTGAAAGTCCCATGTCATGCTCAAATAAAGAAAGTATGAATAATCTACTACTGAATCTCAGAAGAAGTTTACTTTGAGGTTTAGGCCATGTTAGTTTTTTGAAAAAACCTCACAATAGAGGTTACATTTGATTCGGTCAAACGTATTCAAATGTAGAGCCGTTTTTTGTTTTTTTTTTCCAGTTATTAAGAGGTTCTACATCTTAATAGTGTCTTAACCATCAAGACCTTTTAAAACATCTTAGAACCTTTTAACCCTAAAACAGAGCCATTCGTTCTACGGCGACTAGAGCTCCGTCTCCAGCGACTAGTTATCCGCCTCTGGCCTCCACCTCTTAATGATTCAGTTTTCTGACATTTGAACCAACTCTTAACATTCAGATTCATATATAAATCTCTTAAAAAAAACAAACGGGGTCTTAGTTTATCCTCAATAGAACCTTTATTTATGCAACTCAGTCAGATTTCATGTGAAGCAAGCAAGCACAATTTTGAATTTCCTCAAAATGTGTTTCTTAAAACGTGTTCATATGTGCCTATTTGTTGTTCTTCATTGGCACATGAAATCTGACTGAGTAAGTAAAGTTAGATTATTTATGCCTGAATACTCAACCAAGAAAGTAGTACAAAATGAATGAAGTAGTAAAAGATTATGTTTCTATTTCTTCTGTATAACTCAGATGTATAATTAACTTATAAATACATGAAGTAGTAGTAGTAGTAATTAGAGAGCAATTGAATAATAATCATCATCAATACAGACAGAGAGACAGGCAGGTATATTTATACATCTGAATTCTGAAAATTTACTCAACAAATTACAATTACCGACAGTAAACCCAATATGATGGAGTTACCGGGTTAATATGGCTGGTTTGGGGGACGAGCGGAGATCCGAACCGGAAGAGGGCGACCGGTACCAGACCCGCCACAGCTATTACACATGGTCCGACCGGTTCCAGCGCAGGTCCGGCAGCCGGTGTCACCGTCCGACCATCGATTACAGAAACAGCTAACTCGACCGGTCCCGTTGCAACTTGCACACCTTGGGCCTTGACCCGAACCCATCATGGGGTTCTGATCCATCGCCGATTTCAACAGAGCCGCTCCGGCCAAGACGCTCAGGCCGGTGGCAATCTGAGTCAACACAATCGGACCCATATCGGAAATCGAAGAGAGGAGAGATTTGTTTACTTTTTGGAGAAAAGGTGAGAGATTGATGGTGTTTGAGGAGGGTTATTTGGGTTTGGGATTTTTGGGAATATAAATATCGGAGGCAATTGAAGTGGTGGTGGAATTGTACACGTAGAAGCGTGTGAATTTGGTTTGGATTATAGCAAGGCAAGGGGGAGGGGGAGATATGAAGGAAGGATTGTTATGGACGCAAGTGGTTGTTTTGCTTCTTCATCTTTCTCATCCTCTTGTTTTGTTTTTATTTAACCACTCAAATATCGACATAATAGTTAATATGGTTTGTTTTAGTTTTCATCATTATTATTTATTACTCTTTGGCCTTAAGTAAATCTAGATTTACCAAAATGGTCTAATGAAACTAAACATCGATGTTCTTCGACTAGGAAATCGTCGATGTTCTTCGACTAGGAATAGTTAATATGGTTTGTTTTAGTTTTCATCATTATTATTTATTACTCTTTGGCCTTAAGTAAATCTAGATTTACCAAAATAGTCACACGTCTGAAGATTGGGGATACTGAACTCGCTCGCTGGTATTGCAGATGAATCAACTAGGAAATCGTCGGTGCTAATGCCATTACTATCTCATCTTCACCTTAGCACATAACTACATTCAAATCTTCAGGGTTTTCCAAAATCAAGAGAGAGAAAGATTAATTATGGATTTCATAACATCGAGCCGTAAGAGAAAAGAAGGTGATGGTATGAACAAATGTTTTGATGGATGTGGTTTTAGGCAGGGAATAGTGGCCAAGTTCGGGCGAGTGTCAGTGTCCGTAGTTGGCGTTGGTGGCTGTTCGATGGGCAAGAGAGATGGCATCCATCGTCATGACACTGTAAGATTAAAGGTGATGTTGGGTGGGAGACTTTTGAAGAGGGGACTGTGAGATTAAACGTGTAATAAATAGTCGATCATGTTTAAGAATAATATAATTGTCTAGTAAAAATACATTTTCTGTCACTTGGATGCTTAGTCCAGTGGTAAAACATTATGTCTCTTTGATAAAAGTTGAAAGTTTATATCTTAAAATTAAGAGTTTGTTTAATATTTGAGATGGATTAGAAGATAAAAAAAACACTTACCTCTACTATTTCCTTTAACAAAGAAATTTCGTTGAAAAACAAGCAAAGTTATATCTTTACTACAAACCAACGTAACGAACACTTTCTAGACTATGAAGGACTATAACTAGGGTTGTAAACAGATCAAACAAATGCTTGTTTATGTTTTTTTGTTAGTATTAAATGTATTAACGAACATATAACGAACGAAAAAATCTTTTTCGTGTTAATTTGTTAAGGAATTATCTTCTTCAAATAAAAATTATAAACAAAATTATTATTACCCTATATTAACATAAGGCAACTTAGAGTACAAACTCTAAAACATGTTGTACAAGTTGTTATAGCATAAATCAAGGTGCAAGTTTTTAAGCCATATGTACACATCAATTCCTTTTTACCCATATATGGATTTTTTATTTTAATAGATTGATAGAGTCAAAGAGCAGGTGAATAGCTGTCCTTTGACAGCTTTATTATTATTATTTTTTGACTATCCCTTGCCTTGCTTGCTTACGAGTTCACCTGCCTACTTTGAAGAACCCATGATAGCTTCTCTCTCTAACTCCATCTCTCTCTCTCAGCAAAACCTAAGCGTTCGCCGGTAAAAACCTAATGGTTGTTCTATGTCGCCGCCGGTCTATGTCGCCGCCGCAGTTGTTAACAGCGGCTTGGTGGCACCGGTGTTGCGGCTAGGGTTTAGGCCTTGACGGCCATTCAAGATATCGGTGACTGGTGTTTCTTGGACGTTGTCGCCGGTTTGAACCGATGAAATACGGTTGTAAGCGACGCTATATGTTCATCTAAATGATGTAAACGTGATTCGGTTCTAGGTTAAAATATTCGGTGATGATATTACCGGCGGCGGGGCGCCATCTACGGCATCCGTCGCTGGCTTATGAGCCAGATATGGTTTTGTAGTCTTGCATGACGAAAGTTATATTCCGATGTACGGTTGCCCCTTTATGTTGCTTATAGATCTGTTTTCTGATTTTGGGTTTTCTATGGGTGGAGGCCGGGCAAGGTTTCTATTTTAGTTTGGGTTTGACCGTCGATGCTTCTGTATAGTGTTGTTACCTTGATTTATGATGCTTTTGTGTTGAATAATTTTGTTTCCGTTCTTTAAACTCTGGGCGAAACCCCCCCCCCCCTCCCCCTTCCCAAAATTTTGGTTGCTCTTTAAACTCTGGACAAACAAAGTTCATTGTTGTTTAAGTATGCCTTCTGTTGGCAGACTGATGGTAAATGTGTATGGTTTTTGCTGGCTCGAATTGAAGATCTTGAAAACTTAGTAAATGTTATCATGTTCACTGTCTATGAGTCTATGATGGTAAATCTGTGAGGCGGGTTTTGGCTATGATGGTAAATCTGTGAGATGGGTTCTGGCTATGATGGTAAATCTGTATGATGGTTGGACGAATTCTATATCTTGGCGGGGCAATAGTTTTGCAGCCAACGAGAATTTGTATGACATGAGTTGATCCATACACTAATCCAAACAGATCTGAGCCAAGAGGCTTTGCATTTATTTTAATTTTTTTGGTTAGATCTTTTGATGTTTTTATTTGTTTTTCGTTTTAGATTTCTCTAGGAGCTCTTGAAGAGGAAGAAAGAAGAATGAGGAGGAAGATAGAAGAATGAGGATGAAATTGCAGTCATATGGTAATAATTTATTAATTTGCTGCTAAGATTTCTTACTCTGACCTTTTACTTTGTTTCCTTTTCAATCACATTTCAGAAATAAATAAAATTTTCTATTTTATATCTTTTTGGGGTCTTAACAACAAAGAAAACAAGGACATGGTGCTGGTGTATAAAGAACTAGCAAATATTTTGGTGATCTTAGCAGAAGCGTAGCTTATTAGGTGGGCATATGGTATGTGATAGTGTGACGCCCACTCCCAGACTTGGCCCTAGGAGCGATCACGCATCGGATTTACTCATGAACACAAGGTACAACAGAGATAACTAAAGCAGCGGAAATAAAAACTTTTATTCATATGCCAAGCATTACATAGTAAGAGAGACAAATAAAAAAAAGAAAAATATCTCTATGCCAGTCTTTGAAAATGTCTTCTCTTGATAGCTTGACATTGTCTTGATAGTGTACGCCCCCTAGTTCCTACTCACATCTTAGCTTTCCCTTTTCGATCCGATGGTCCAGCCTCATCTGACATACATAACTTAACAAGTCAGCTTACGCTGGTGAGTTCTAAGTTTTTGGAAAACTTTACCTTTCGAACACATACTATTTGGGTCAATCAAACCATTTCTGCAAACAGACAATTAAGCATAAAGTATCATAGGTTTACACATAATCATCCATATACTTAGTAGATTACATCTACCCTATCATTCTATAAACCTCGTGAATAGAATAACCTTCTATAACCTTATCATCTTCGCCTCACATTAAGAACCTGTCCTAATGTATCTTTTTGTCACTTCTCGTCTCAAGTACCATCTCGGGGAATAGTGTTGTTTGATCCTCACATGACAGTGGTCTTTCATTCCTGCTTTGCCGACACTTCAGGAAAAACACTATAAAACTCCCTATTTCAGAAGCCCCCACTTAATACTTGACAACCCTTGTGACCTTACTTATTACCATCCTTAACATGTTCTACTTAGCTAAATAGAACCCTGTTAATGGACATCTTACTTTCCCTGGTGGATTACTACTCTTAAAGACGTCTAATTATCTGATTTAAAACATCTTCCTAGTAATCCTACTTTCCACTAATCCTTTCATTACTTAATCACTAAAGGCAAGTAACATCGTAAACATTTCACATATATCAATACTTTATAAACAGTAGAAAGTATTTACACAAGACGTTATGTATATCAGCCCAAAACAGTTTAAAGCATTTAAGCAATATAAAACAGGGCTCATAGAACTCACCTTAGGTTGCGAAGTAGTTACTTGGCTTATTCCTTCGTGAATCTAACTTGCTTTAACGTGATGTCCCTAGAAAGACATCCTAGAGGTTACAAGCGGTCATTAAGGCTAACCCCTTATCCTAAACCCAATCCCTTGTTGGTTTAACATCCATTTGTCTAAATAACCGTTTTTCCCCTTATGGGAAAAGTATTCTTTTAGTGATACTTATGAAGAGGTGCATTCCTATAAGTAAACGCTCACTCCGGGATCGCCCAGTGAAGCGTATGCCATGTCCCAGTTGGGATTTATGCGACAACGCCACTATGCCAGAAACCCCAGTGTACAGGCGCCACCCTTCCAGTCCACACCAACTTCTAGATATCCGAGTAACTCGGTACATTCAATAATTTATCAAAACCCATGTTTTAACTTATATATACTTAAAACATATATATAATTATATTCTTTTGTTGAATATTATTACCTTTGCCCAAGCCTTTATGTCCTTGATGAGTGATTCTCATGACCGACCGTATAGGCGTTATCACGACCAGGAGGCGGGATTACTATGAGATATCACCCATATTTGTGTTTTAGTTTGGTGATGATCATGACCGACCGTATAGGCGTTATCACGACCAGGAGGCGGAATTACTATGATCAAAACACCAATGGTTATGTTCTTGTTCTTGGTTTACTTGTTCTTGATAAACCAACATGGTGAAACCATATCAAACTAACTTAAGGCTTTCTTAAAACATTTTTATTCTAAGGCTTTATACCAAATTTCAACCCATGATTCCCACTAGAACTCCCAATCTCAACAAAACATGTTCAAGAACCTTAATCTTGCATTATTCTTAAAAGGCATATCTAAGTGTTATGAATCATGAAACTAATTTAAGGCTTATGTTAAACATACCTTAAGTTGATCTATTCCAGAAGATGGGCTCCTAATTCCTTTTGAATCTTCAAAAATGCAAGCTAGAGTGTTCTTGGTGTTCTTGAGGTTTCTTAGAGGTTTTAGGTTGATTTTAGGTGAATTAGCAAGGAAAAATGGATGGATCCATGGTCTATTTATAGCTAAGAGTGTCTCACATGCTTCTTACAAGTGTCCTAGTGACTAAGCATGAGAATTGACACCTAGCATGGTGACTAATCATGAGAATTGACACCTAGCATGGTGACTAATCATTCAAATAACATATATTTATATAAACATGTAATTTTTCTTAATAATCTAACCCGATAAACACTTACCTTATGCATAGTTTATTGTTATAACTTCAAATACACATTTCTTAACATATTAACATGTTAATCACATAAACACATATACGAAACATATTCTCACATATAAAAAAATATATAAAAACATATATATTTATTACCTTTAGATTTTGGGGTGTTACAGATAGTCAGCCTAGAAGTGGCTTATTATGTAACCATATAGTATGTAGCTATGTGACATTTGCTGACAATATTATTTAATAAATTCTACCTGTTTTATCATGATGGTTGAAGAGGGCAGGGCTGAGCGGTTTCCCTTTGCACCAGCAGCCAATAGCAAGGCAACCTCTCCCCATGCATTTCCAACACATAGTGTAAAAATTGGTGGCTTCACATAACTGGACTGTTATATACATAAATGGTAGCTTAATCTGTAGGTTTTAAGGCACCTGTTTCAGGACTATAGCTGCAGAAATTACATGGTTAGCTAATTTTTTAATCTGTCACTAGCACTTTCTTGCAGGTACTGTTCTTGCTTTCATTTTCATATATTATATAGTTTCTATCATGTGTGACTTTTAGTCAGATGACTTAGAATTTGTCACTTTCAATTTCATATATTATATAGCCTTTTTATAATGTGTGATTTTTTCTAGGATAGCTCAATGAATTGGATCATCTTTACAAGGGTTGGATATCAAATGGATATTCGCCAAGTTGAAGAGGTCATAAAAATAAAGGATTACAGAATTTGAAAATCTTTACAGTCCTTCAATATGCAATTGATGTTTGGCTAATCAAAGAGGTCATAAAAGAGTTGGGCAATCTCAGGTAATACCCTTCTTTTCCTAACATTAAGCATGTATACTATTAAAATAGTTAATGCCTCTTTTGTGTTTTAGAAACAGTTCTTCATTGTATTTTCTTTTGCTTCAGTTGTGCAGTCCATTGTTATTAGAATTCATTATGTTTATAACATGTCAATTCTGAGTTGCGTCTTATGTTACTCTTCTTTCAGCAGCATGATTCTTAAATTTTTTGGAGTGGTTTGAGTACTAATTGCACTATTTATGATATATGCCTTCCAGGTGTTTGTCGATCGCTGCGTAGCAGTCCGTTGCAACATGTACATTAAAAAACAGCCCATCTAGCACACAAAATACAGCACCGCATTGAAAACGGCCCCCTTCCGCGGCGAAGCGCGGGTCGTCCCACTTGTTTCAAACAAAGCAAAAGTTATAAATAATAAGCATAGACATAATTACCTCATAACATTATCACAAGGATTTAAGTTTTAAATGGTAAAACTTTAACAAACACCTTATCAAACATAAACGAAATTTTACCGAACGTTCACAAACACAAATAAACGAACGTAACATTTATTATGTTCGTTTGTTTTATTAAAGAGTAAATTGCCATTTTCGTCCTTGTGGTTTGCTTAAAATTAACAATTTTTTCAAACCACAAGGACAAAATTGACAAATTTTAAATTATTAGACTGAATTGACAATTCTAAGCAAACCACATGAATGAAAATAGCAATTTAATCTTTATTAAATAATGTACGGGTCGTTTACATCCCGGCCTACAAGACAATTGGGCTTCTTCTTTTTATTGCATTTAATTAATTATAGGTTTCCCAGGCTTCAAATCCAAACCAAAACCAGTCGGCACCAGACCCCGAATTCCCCTGCTCATCGTCCTCATGTCTTCGGTAAACTCACTCTCTAATTCCTAATTCCTAATTCCTAATTCCTAATTCCTGCAGTTTTCATTCTATTGTGCATTGATCTACTCTCTCCGTTGTTTTCTTCGATTGCTAATTTGCTATCACTCTTCCTTCCTCGTTGATCGGAGACCATGGTTTCTATCGTAGTTTTTCATGCGCACTTTTCTAGCAATCACTTTATCTTCTTCCGGATTTTAACTTTCTGATACAGCGTCTATTCTATGCACTCGAATTGTTGTCTGTTTGTTTAGTTTATATCAGGTTTATAAATATATATTATTAATTAATTGATTGAACATGAATATTAGGGTTTTTTTTTTCTCCTCAAGTTCTTAATCAGTATACTTTGGTGATGATAAATTGCATTATTTTGTTTTTCCTGTGGTTTTAGGTTGATAACAGAAACTCCTCCGCTGTCAAACGTGCCAGAACCGATGGTATGTTGAATTGATGATATATTACTCTTTTAATTCTCATAGCTAATTATTTTATTTGTTTGCTGCCTGAACATTTTTCAATCATCTTACTGTGTATATCTTATGAATTTACTTGCAAAGTTGATTTGGGCTATATGTGCTTATAAATTATACGGCCTTGATGAGAAATGGCCATTTGGTTTTCTGGAGTGAATTTATCATATGAGAACCGGTCATTTGGGAAGGGGTTTTAGAGGTTGACAGGATTTTGTTTCACTTTTGGTGTCCAGTTGGTTGCTATAATGCTTTACTTTTAGGGGGTGTTGCTGTTGAGATTGCTTATGGAAATGTCTTAATGTGTTTATGATACAGCAGAAAATTTTAGTGTTTGGAAAGAGGCAAACCGCCTTATAATTTTGATTCTTTTACATAGACTATGTTAGGATTTAGAGCTCACAAAAAACTGAAAGCAATAAGCAAAGAAGAACAAAGGAACACGAGACCTTAACATAGTTTGGTTAGTGTGACCTATGTCCATGGGGGTAACTAGGGTTTGTATTTTATCGAGGGGGATAATAAAATAGAAGTACACGAGATCATTATATAGTCAAACATAATTAGGATTAATCCTTTGCTAACTTAATCTCCAAGAATGCAAACTGGTCTTAGGGCCGGCCGGTCGGACCCTAGCTGCACCGTCTTCTAATTAACTTGGCCCAAAGAGGCCTCAAGCCTACAACTCAACAGAATGCCCATATACTTTCTTTTACATATAATTACGATTCTTTTACATAGGTTACAATATGAACAAAAACAGACAAAAACCATCATCTTATGCCCTGAAGTAAGTAAATTGTTAATTGTCATTTGGCATAAATGAGAAAGCACATCGGCCTTTTTTTTATTTTTTTGTAAAAGAATCCTCAACCCTATAACTTCTGCTTATTTGACAGTGAAATAAGCAATTCTGAATAGCAGTGTGGGAATTACTTATTGAAGTTTCTTATAACTGATTCTGATTAATTTATCTCTATAATCCTTAAAGGAGCATAACTGCCAAACACTCAAATAACTGCTTATCTTATTATTATATTTTGTTATGCAAACCCAAACGCTATCTTCTACATTGCGTATTGTCACTGCTGATTATTTTCATCCTCTTATTTCAAAATGACTAAGCAGTTTTAATAAGCAATTCCAACACCTTGTTAATCATGTTATTGTTAACATAATCTAGGATAACGTCCAGGGGGTTAGCAATGCAATTGCTGGTTACTTGGTTCCGATTTTGAACTAATTTAGCTCCACTTTCAGGTTTTATTTATGTTACTTGAGCTCCAAAACATATCCTTAGCTGTTTACACTTAAGGCATTAACAATTTATACAGAGAAAATTATATTCTTATAAAATTTGAAAAGCACCAATACCCATACTTTGTGAAAGGGCAAAGGTGAGTGGTATTTATACTTACATGTGTAATGCAGAAATGACATCCATTTTGGAAATTTTAACTGCATTTTGTTATTTTTCTCAGCTGTTATAATGAAGTGTCGAATTATAAGTTCTGGTTTATTATTGGAGATTTTTACGATTTCAGGTGGTCGTAGAGAAGATGACTGGACCTGTTCCAGCTGCGGGAATGTCAATTTTTCATTCAGGACAACTTGCAATATGCGTAACTGTACACAACCTAGACCAGCTGATCATAATTCAGTAAGTTGCTCAATCCATTTATTATACGCATTGTAGTAAGAAGTTGTAAGCTAAGTATTCTATGATTGTTGGTTGAATTAGTGCAGCGTTAACGAGTTACGAGCCAAGCCCCAGCTTGTGTAAGCTAAAGCTCGGCTTGGTTCGTTTCGAACTCTAAGTCTAAAGTTTGAGCTTGGCTTGAGAGTCTAGTAGCTCTATATTCAAATCTCGAGCTTGTGCTAATTTTTAAATGAGCTCCATAGGTTCGATTTATTTTATGTTTGGCTCGGTTCGAGCTTTTTGCGAACCGATCTCGAGTAGCTAATGAGTGGCTCGGCTTGTTTACACCCCTTTTTGCTTTATATTCCTTTGGGTCTTAGTTGCAAAATAGTATCATCTTTCAACTACTGCCTTGAACTCCACATGAATTGTTTACCTTTGAGACGAAAACTTGTTGTAAGTAAACCACTTATTACTGATGACAAATGGTATGTTTAAATTGTACTAAAGTTCAATCCCTTGACGAATATAATTATTTTGGGGTAATATATCTGGTCGCCACTCAAGTATTCAACTTTTTTTTTTTGTTTTTTTTGTTTTTTTTTATCGAGGCCATCTATATATTGAAACTACTTTTTATTCCAAACAAATCAAGAACGTATATGGTTCATTTATACCAATTTCACCCCGATACGTGCTGGATAACTAAATTTCCTTTATTTTATTTTGAAAAGCCAATAGTTTTTAGGACATTTTGATACCTTATCGAAGTTACTTTTGTCATTTAAAATTTTTTGAAGATATATTTTGTTATGCTACATTCTTTTAGATGGAGTGGTATAAATCAAGACCAAATACATACTTGGGTGGCCTATAAAGTACTTCCAATATTTGGGCGGCCTCCACATATATTACGCAGTGCTATTTTTTTGAAAGTCAATATATTTGAGTTTTAATTAACCGTAATTTGTTGACAACTCATCTAAATATTTGTTGTCATTTTGAAATTTTGAACCGTATTTTATTTATCCTACATATTCTAGGAAGAGTTGTACAAATGAAACCAAATACGTACAGTAACGTACTTGGGTAACCTATAAAGTAGTTCCAATATGTGGGTCGCCTTAATGAAATAAATTGAATACTTGGGTGACATCATCCAGATATTATTCCTTAAGTTTAAATTGTGTAGTAATATGTTCCCTTTTGTAATCCTTCAATCAAATGTTAATATTACAGAAATCTGCGCCAAGGCAAATGCCGACTCCACAGGGCTACTCCTCATCTTCTACTTATACAGGGTCCGCCACACCCGCTTCAATGTATCTGGGTTTACCGCGTTATGGTGCATCCCAGTTCAATGGAACATCTATGCCACCTTATGATGTTCCATTGCCTGCTGGTTCTGCTTATCATAACATCTACAACAACCGTCTCGCTGGAGGGACCCCCTATCAACCTCTGCAATTTTCTGGCACTCTTCCTTATTCTGGTGGGCCCATCATACAAAACTCAATGCATTATTCTTGTTCTTTTTGGTATTCTACTATTTTCTTTGTGTTGCTCAGTAGCTATCTGCAAGTTTTTACGAGAGGTTCCCATTGTACTTCCATTGTAAAAGAAAATACATTGGTTTCTATATGTCATGCAGGGTTGGCAATCCGTGCCCGAGTTAAGGATGGTGGGTTTGTATAACCAATTCGAACAATCATGTCGAAAGACATGCTTGTTAAATGGCCATACTGACCTTACTACCTGTTTGTATGTATGACTAGTGTTACTGATATTATAACTCAACTGCAAAAAGACAAAGAAAACTAATATAAGAATAATTTTAACTACAAAAAGAGAAAAGGAAACCGATTTAAGATGGATAAAGGCAAAGGAAACTGTAAGATCAAAATTGGTACTTCTAGTGTTATTATTACTGTTTACCTTGCGAAATTACTCTACTTGTTTATAATATTCTCTTTATTGTTCAGTAACCTTGACATACATAATTAAAAGACAAGTTCATATATTCTTATCATGTTTCATTTTATGATGATTAACATTACCTGGTATTTTATTGTTTCTAGCCAATAATATGTTTTTATTGCATCTTGTGGTTACCAATTATACATCTTTTTGTGCAGGTGGTATCTATGGTTTACCTCAGCTGATGGATCAATTAGGTTTGCGTTTGCCCACTAGTCAGACTGCTATGGTATATCCATATTTTGGCAGGAGTTTAACTTGTTGCTATGCATGTTTCTTTTATTATTCATTTACCTCCAAATCTCCAACATACACACTCCAAACATGTACGCCATATACCCCATTTTGGTGTAGAAGGAGCATTTTATATATTTTTACACTATATTTATCACAGTTTTTATGTAAGCACCGAATTAGTTACACCAGTTTTTTACATTAGATATATGGGTTTTTAAAATTAGAACTAAAATAAATTTGCTTTAATACTATGGTCAATTATTTTAAATTTTAAATTATTTAATCAACTTTTTAGTAACAGTATAAATGTATAAAAACTCAAAATAAAGGTCCCAATGAGATTGTTTTCAGAAATTATAATATATTTAATACATTAACTTGTTGAATATTCATTGAATATGCGAATAAATAAATTTTGATGAATAGTATACCTAAAAAATCACACAATTTGGAGCCTTGGAGATGGTTTGCACCAAATTTTACACGCATTTTGGTGCTTTCAAGCATAATCTCTTAATGGTCTATGGACTAAGATCATATCATGCGTCGTTAATAATCAATTAATTGATCACTTGATTCTCGAAACTCAATAGGGACCAAAGCCTGGATTTTTCCCAGAAGATAGATATCAAAAGAAAGGTATATTCATATCTGACTGTTTTTATGCTTTGAAGCATATAATTTTGACATATTATGGTCTATTTATCATTGTTTCAAAATTTTAGATGGAACTCGAGAAAATGACTGGGAATGCCCAAATTGTGGAAATGTCAATTTCTCTTTTAGAACAACTTGTAACATGAGGAAATGCAATACACCCAAGCCAGTATCTCAGGTCTGAGGAGCTGTCTTTATGAGTTTCTTTTTTGGCAAATTGAACATTTTGGTCAATCTTTTGTACATTAACTATTGTATTTATATTTTTCTATGGTGTTAATTTGCAGGCTGCAAATCCAGGCCAGAGTTCCAGTAAGTGCTTCATTTTCAAATAGTCCAAACCAAAAGCAGTTCTAAAAGCGGTGGTGTTAGGACTGGTATGGGTCCTATCCTGGCCCACCAGCCATGGATAAGTCCTACACTGGTTCAAAGATCTGGTTTGTAATCCAACCAGTAAAAAACGGATCGGAATAGTCCTACACCTTTTTTTTTTTGAAAATTTTGTGTTTTACTTTATTATGTGTTATGTTATATGGAATATTAATAATATTTTGTTGAAGAAAGTTGGATATTATTTTCGTACTAAGGTACCTAATGACTATAAAACATATGTTTCCATAAAATTGATCGAAAGTTTGAATTTTCTTACTGAAAAAATGAAAATACACTAGACAGAAAAATGGCTGACCTAGCCTGAAACTGGACTGGAATTTGTAGAGACTGAAAAAATTGAAAAAAGGACCAGGGCTACTTTTGTCCAGAAGATGACCCGTTCTTTTGTGTCGTTACAGTAGGGCCCATTTAGGACCGGTTGTTACCTTTGAGTCTATTTTGTTTCAGAAACGGACGTGCCTGAGGGAAGCTGGAAGTGTGACAAATGTAACAACATAAACTACCCTTTTAGGACCAAATGTAACAGACAGAATTGCGGTGCAGAAAAACCAGAATCCCAGTATTCACCTTCAGAGAAAGAAAACAATGATCAGGTCTGTTTTGTCAAATATTCAATCCAATTTTTTGCCTTTTGTTCCAAAGTGTTCTATTGTTGTCTACTTGCAGCTGCCATTTATGCAAATAAAAAAATTCTTTCAAATCGTTTACTTGCCATCCTTTTATGATTCATCCATTACTTATATTTTTTCATTAGTTTGTAATCTAGTCACATGGTAATAGATGTCCTTAGTGGCGAGGGAGTCCGCTGTAGGTCTGGTGGATTTAGTTACTAGGAGTAGTTTAGGTTGCCATCCTAAAAAATATTAAAAAAGAAAAAATAATAAGTATGTTGGTGTCTTGTCATTTGTTTTCCTTAACTTGTCTATTTAAGTACATTGTCATCTTTTAATTTTTTTATTGATTTGTATTTATCTAATGTTCCAGTGAGTTCTAGAAGTTGGTCAGCTGTTGCTCAGTTTGGGTCTCAAAGTCAGTCATGTTTTCTTCTACTTCTTTCTGTTGCTGCTGGTTATCAAGTTACTTTGCTTTGTCATTTGTGTTGTCAGATTGTACCTTATAAAAATCCCAAAATTTGTGGTGTCCTATATTCAGATTCATGTGTCGTGTCATGTTGCTTGGGTATTTTTTCTAGGGGTATTGTATGTTTCTACAATATGTCCTTTTATTAAATAGTACTTTGTCATTGACTTGCAATTTGTCTCACTTTTCTTGTTTATGAACAATTAGGATTGTTTTATTATGACCCATAGTCAATTGTTTATCTTTAGGGGGTGTTTGGTACTGATCTATAAACAGGTGATCGGATTATTGTGGTCTTTTTAACGCTGCTAAGTACTTTATCTGCTAGAAGCAGATAAGTGTGAAGGTAAACTTATCTTATTTCATTGGTGACCTAAAAGGGTGTGTGGACAGTTAGGATCCTGTTATGGTGTCTATAAAGGCTGTTATTTAAACATTTTTTATGTTTATGGTGGTTCTTTTATGGTTTTTAAAAGCAGACAGATTTAAGTGGTTGGATGAAGGAAATTGCGCTTAATTTCCGGTGAATTAAGATAAGTTTACCTTTAGGTTCTAATTAACGGTTTTTAATAAGCATACACTGTTTACAAAACACAAGCATAAGCTGTTTGTATATGCAATCTCAAACATTCCCTTTTATTTGGTGTGCTTTATTATGCATATATGGTTCCAGTTTTCATGCAGACTTTTTTTTTCTTCCTTGAAATAAATTACGTATCTAACTAGATGTCGGTTATTAGCCATTGAGGTGAGTTAGCAGTATAAAGATGGCCAAATTGTTTTTTTTTTTTTTTTGTGCATGCTGGTTTTTGCTTTGTTTTTTGTTGGTCGTTGAAGTCTTGTGTTGATCAGCAGTCCCCTAGTTGGTTTTCCTTTTTGGAATGATTGAGTGGATGTTTTCGGCATTTGTCAATTGACGAACCACTCAAACTAGGGTGTTTTCATACTTTACACAATTTTTTAGAGGTACAGGGGTGGATCAGCTAATGTATTTCTGTATGAATGGATGTACTGAGTTTCATATATATAAGTTCTTGTTAGTAAGTTATAAAGAAACATATAGACCAAAATTTTGTGAAAAGTACAACAATGCCAAACAGGTTAAGGGTACAAGTTTACAATCATGTGTTTGGTTGGAATACGTATACTTACCATGTACCAAGGGGTGTTTCTTAAAAATGTTAAATATGATTTTGTTGTTTTCGATTTTATAGACACATGGGTTATACCTTGATTGATCTCTATTAAGGTGAGTTTCTATCAAGTCGTTCAATAAAAACACAACGTTATATAACACGCCAAACTTGAGCTTACAAAACTCAAGGTCTTGCTTATTTTTTTTATAACAACAATTCCTAGAATTTCTAGAATGAATATATCACACCCACATGCTATAAAACATCACAACGATTCCTAGAATTTCAAGCTCGAGCTTGGTTCAGTTTCTTACTTAATGAAGATGCACTAGTTACAAGTAGCAATAAAGCATTATTTATGGTTCAAAGATTTTAAGAACAATAGAACGAAGAGGCAAACATAAATAGTCATATTCCACTCATAGAGTAAAGTAGGATATGTGGAGTGTAGCTATTGGGATGGATATATATATATATATATATATATATATATAGTATTTTTTTTCTTCTTCTAGATTTTCCTAAAATCATCAAAATGGGATACTTCCTATTCCTGAATCCGAACATTTGATCCCTAATATCCAACATACAATTTCCTCATCCCTGTCAGCAGGGTTGAAGCTTGACTAGAAATTCTATTAGGGCTGAACTAAGTATATAAATTTTTTTCGGACTGAATAGGTATAAATTTCTACTTCTGAGCGAAAAAACGGATAGGGCTCGGTCCCGGTACTATAGTGTTGGCAATAAAAAACAAGTTTTGGAGATTTGGAATGAGTCTCACAAAGTCAGCTGCTGGTATTCTTTAGCAGATGAAAGATGAAGATTGCATGCATCCTTGTCGTTTCAAGTTGGAAAGGTGCACTAAGATAAGATGATGATTTAGCAGTTTTTTTCAATTTCCTGTAGCTAGATTATTGTATAGGATATATAGGAATATCTAAATAAAAATAATGATGATTATATTTCCTTTTTTTTTTTGAAAGATTAACTAAGCAATATTTAAATTGTAGAGTCGGTTCTTAAGAAAAATCTGTCTGGCTTGGGTATTAAACTCATGACCTCTCAGTCTTGGGTCTTACCCTCATCACCAATACCACTCGGTCAAAGGACTAAAGATCTCCGATGTATAGAAAAAAACCTACTTAAATAAGGGGGTGTATTGGGCTATACGGGGGCGTATAGCATAAATTCGGATCTCTGATGTGTGTAAACACATAAGGACGGAGAGACAACCACGCACACATAAACATATTGAACACTAAAAGTTAGTGTAGTTAAAGTATTGGTTTTTCATAGGGATGTATATTGATCCAGCATTATAAATATAAATAATAATAAGAAATTATAAAAGAAAAGAGTTTTTCAGTCATCCTCTGAACCAATAATGTTTTATTTTGGTCCATCATCAAACATGTGATTGTCAACCAATCTTTTCTTTGCTTCCATTCACACACCTTTACGCTTGCTTTCACTTTTAATTTTCACCTTAACCATAGTCCATAAGTCATAACTCCTCACTAATATATTTTTTCTGCTTTTAATACAAACTAGAATTCGTAACCCGCGTGTTATCATAGAGATAACGTGGATATATAAATAGTTGTATTGCTATGAACTATGCCTGTTATACCAATTTTTTTTTATTTTTCATTTTCCGTTTTCGTTTTCCAGATTTCTATTTTGGAAAATGGAAAACCCATCTTTTGGTTTAGAACGCGTTTTAAAAATTTCCATGTGTTTTCTGTAGATGAAAAACCCATTTCATTTTCTAGAAAACTAGAAAACGTTTTCCACAACCAAACACACCCCTAGCTTCTTTAGCGTCTTTTTGGCAGTAAGTGGTTCAACTTTTCTTCATCTAGCTACCAACGTAAATAAAAAAAAATAAAAAATAAAAAAAAAATAAAAAAAAAATCCTATCCTCAATCCTGGATTGCTCTTCCATGCAAAGTTGCAAACTTAAAAAGCAGGGGGGCCTAATTAAGTGACTTCGTCGTCAGCTTATCTCCATCCCATCCATGCACCCACTCAATTACTAATTATTACTTCTATCTATCTATCTATCTAAACTTTTGTGTCTTGCTTTGCTTCTCACCCAAGTAATTAATCAACTAATTAGTTTTGTATGTATAAATAAAGAGATCCATCCATATATATATATATCCATCCACCACTCATTTAATATCAAAACTATTAGTATATATACATATATTCAAAGCAGTAAGTACGTACGTTTCGATTGATTGATATATAGAGATATGGCTGTAGATTGGGGGCCGATTTTCGTATCCGTGTTACTGTTTGCTTTGTTATCTCCGGGGCTGTTGTTTCAGATGCCAGGACGAGTTCGTTGTGTCGAGTTTTGCCGTTTCCAGACGAGCGGTGTGGCCATACTCGTTCATACCTTTCTCTATTTTGCTATCATCTCCCTCTTCACCTTCGCCATCAAACTCCATATCTGGCTTGGCTAGCTATAGCTAATTAATCAACCACTTTTACTTACTATGATTAATGCTTATTAGGTGGTATATATATGTTTCTCTCTTGTTGTTTGTACTTGGTTATAAAGCTGTAATGATCAGTTAATTAAATAATTAATGCTTTGCTTTATTCATTTCCTACAATTAATTAATGATTATTATCAATTAATTGTTCATTTGAAGCCTCAAGGCTTCAATGGATTTCTCCAATGAGAAAATGCCAATCATGAGAAAGATGGAGTAGTGAGAAAATGGTAGGGATGATGGGTAAGGTGGAAAGGCTTCAAGATTTTCTAATTCTCACACAAAAATCACGGCTTCATGCGGCTCCTTCAAACTGCAAAACTTAAAAAAAGAAACCGCATAGGAGGAAGCCAAAAGAGGGAGGGGGGGGGGGGGGGGCGTGGACCATACCGCCCTCCTCATTAGCTATAACCCTTAAATAGTTCCTACAACAATTCTCGCATTGTGATGAACGCCTAGCAGTTCTCATACTGTCCGAATCAGATTATTAGAGTGATAATTTGAGATCTTGTTAGATTGTGTTTCAGTTTGTCATTGTTTGTATTATCTTATTTCTTTCGTGTTTGTATCATCTGGATTGCTTCATATAGTTTTTTGGGTAAATATAATTGGTTTGAGTGTTAGCAGCGTTCAATTTTAAATTCTTGTCATTTTTGGTTTAGTTGTGTCCCTAATCAATTCTTTGGTGTTTGATTTGGTTGTTAATCCACATATCAATTCAACGGTATGTCTTGTATGTATATATACTTTGTATTTGATACCAATTAATAAGATTATCAATTTATAAGTTACTTTCATAGTTTAGATTGTCTTTAACTAATTAAGAAAATACAGTTTTCACTTGCTCGGTGTTGTTGAAAATCCGTTGAGTCAGAATATTATTGTTACTAAAATTATGACAAATAGAACAGATGTAACGTTCATATATAAAATCAAAGCTTAATTGAAAATTTGATTTACTCTGGAGGTTAATTTCTAGCAATAGCATAGCAAAAACATATATCACTACTAAAAAAAGCCACTTATGACGCGCAATGAGCGTCATAAAGAGGTATACATGACGCGCATTTGCGTGTCAAGAAGCCCCCGTCATAAAGAGAGACGATACGCATTTACGCATCATAAATGTGTGTCATAAATATGCGTCAATGAAGCTCCCATCATTAAGCGAGATGGCATGCATTGTGCATGTCATCTGCTTATGACACGCATTTTCGCATGTCGTAAATCGGTCATGGTTAAAAAAATCATTTTTTTTATAGAATTACCAATTTCCGCATTAAATGACATTTAATCTCATAATACAAAATACAAAATAATGTATTTTATATATAATAAATCATGATGCATTCATAACAACATTCAAGAGTAATTATGAAAATCAGTTTGTTCATAAACTATTTTCCACCCGTAGATGTTCATTTGCCCTCAACCTAACCTCTCCAATTTTCTTCAACGATTTGGATTCACTTAAATCGCCCTCAACCTGACCATTGCTGACCTTGTAGATATCGTGGCTAAAGGCCGGTGTTATTTTTTTTCTAACATAGAAGCCTCAAAGCCACTGTAGAACTTGCCAACACCCAAGAGCTGAAATTTGAAAGTTTTTGCTGGTTTGTCAAGAAGAGTGCACACCGAAACAGAAATTGCCCCTCTAGCCTCCATGTATGAGATGGGAAACAGTGTTTCCTGTATCTACAATATCCTCAACCTGAGCAAAAGGAGATCAAGAAGCGACATTTGCTCATTAAGTACTTCTATAAACTCCCAACAATGGGTCTTTTCAACTGAAATAGAAAAATACTCCAAAATCAAGAGTTGTCACTATGAACAAAAGCATCCATTAGAGAACAAATATACACAAGTGAGAAAAGATGAACTTGGCCTACTCCATCTCTTTCCAGATAGCAAATTTTGCCCCTAATTAACCAGAAAGTCAATACTAATATGAACATATCTATTTTATCACCTAGGTTACAAAATTCGTTGCACATTTTGTAAGAAATATTAGATTTCTTCTCAGTTTATAAGCAATCAAACAAAACTTCGCAGCACAAGATTCAGTAATTACAGTAATTGCAACTGAGAAGTTCAAATAAAGGAGAAAAAAAAAGAGGAGTGGTACCAAAATGACATGTTTTCCAGCAAGATCCAGCTTCACATCACATTAAATCTTCGGAGCACCACTAGAAACGGTTCTAGATCCATAAAATTTAGCTCGAACAAAATCGACGGTAAAAGGAAATTTGATGTTGTGTAAGAGATTGTCCAAGAAGAAAAGGGCGCCGGTGGCAACAACGATGACCACTGGAGAAGAAGAGGAAGAGTCGATAGAAGAGAAATTATCTATGATTTGCAATGCCAAGTGGCAAAGACGGAGTTGCTCCGGCATCCATAGGATGGTGTGTATGTCATGGTCGGCCAGAGCGAGATGGAGCACAGATGTTGCTGTCACTGATTAGGGCTATTGTCCGGCATATCGTCGTCGTTAGGGCTAATCTCGAAGAGATGAAGCATGGGGAGTGTTAGATCAGAGATGGAGTGTGGGGAGATTAGGGCTATCTGCGTGTGGAATGTGTGTGTGTGCGGAGATGGAGAATTTTGGACCGGGTAATAAAGAAGGAAGCGGGATTATATTTTATGGGGAGAAAGAGATGATGTGCAATTTTAATAATTGTATTTATTATTCGTATTTTTATAAGTTATGATAGTTTTTGTTATGACATTCACATTTGCTTGTTACAAAACCAGTGTGTGTCATAATTCACGTGTTATTAAAGGTCTTTTTCTAAAGTGTATGTACGTACGTTTGTTTTAACTTGTTCGGATTTTTTTTCTAAAATTATTATAATTTTGATTGTAAAGTAATGGATGTTGCATTCCTAAATTATTGTCCATATAACTACCTTTAATTTGTCCCAATATGCCTGTCCACTTTCTAAACTGCATAATTCGATTCTATATATAGCTAACTAAATACATCCATCCATCATGTTTGATATGTTTCCATTTACTTTATAAACTGCATAATTCGATTCTATATATAGCTAACTAACCACATGATTTCAAGCCATACAAATTACATATATACGTTCCCATGCTCATAGGTATACCTCTGACAAAACAACGGTTGTAAGTTCAAATCCAATAAGATGCGAATTTCCTTTTCTAGGTGTTAAAAAAAGAAATATACAGATGGCATCATGGAGATAGCACCTAGATACGTACATTTGTACGTGTATATATAATGTGAATAGAAGAGGGCTGCTGGCTATATATCTTTATTCTTAACTTGTTCGATCACAAGCTTGATTTGATGGTACGTACGTTCTCTGCTAATATATATATATATACATATATATATATATATATATGTATATATATATATTCCCAGGCCAATGCACGCGCGCTCACGTTGGCTTGGTTTCCATCTCTTCAACATATATATGTGTGTGCGCCATAGATCGATGAACTTTCATGTGCTCCAATACGAAATTAACCATATGTACCATATATGTTGATTGCCATCTACAGTTCCAATATCAGGACTGCACATATATAAAAAAATAGTAATTAATAATGATCAGTTATAGTTAGTTAGTTAGATGCATACATACATAGTTAAGAAAATTTAGACATGACTCTCTTTTAGGATAAGTTTACTAGCTACTAGGAAATTAATTTATAATGAACACATGTGTTTGTTGATCAAATATATATGCTTACAATCTGCATCTGATTTGATCCAGTGTTCTCTTTTAGCATTGGTAGCATGGGACACCTTGCTCTTTGTCTGGTTTTTTCCAATTATAATATCTTGGGCTACCATTTTATGACCTCTACTGCTGTTTCTATATCCCTCCTCTTCCTCCTCCTCAATCACATATTTCCTACTCCTCATGTCTTCAGAAATATTGGCCAAGGCTTCAAAATGAACCATTTCCAGAATCTGAACACCAAATTAATATCCATCATCAACAAACAATTGGTCAATGCCATAATGCTAGCTAGCTACAAGGTACATACTAGCTAGTTATCTAGCTAGCCAGATAGATAGATAGATAGATAGATAAAGATAAAGATTAAATTAAATAACAGACTTGGGGGGGGGGGGGGGGGGGTACCTTGTGCAGTTTGTCATCAGCTGAAACAGTAGTATATGCAACATTATCGGTTCTTACTGATGTAGATCGTCTTCTTTTCGGTTTCAAATGGACGGAAGATTTATCATCACTAATTTTATGTTTAGACAGTTTTATGCTGTTGTAACTTTTAGTTTCAATATTCATTTTTTCGGTCATTTTGGTCTTCTGGAACAGCTCCGAAAGAGTTATCCTGTTTTGTTTAATTACTTTAGTTGTTTCGGGCAGTCGTTTATAATTATCAGAACTACTCAACACCTTCTCTAACTTCTTGCTGGCGAGCCTCACTAAATATTTTGCGCTAATTTCATTTTTCATCTTATTCTCAACATAGGTGGTAAACTCTGGCGTTGCTAGGCCCGTGAGGAATCGGTCTCTTTCAACCGCCCTGCAACTGTTGATTGTTTGAAATCCATGAAACACTTCTGCACTTGATTTCTCCTCCATATGCTCTCTGCATGTTTTGACATAATGCTGCATATATATATAGTAATATAGATATTAACTTTAGTAATTTGTATATTTTGCATAAAACAGAAAAATTAATAAACGTGAATGCTACTAAAAAACCTAAGAAGAAACAACCTTTCAAAGGTCATTATATATAAATATATATGGGAAACCACTAGCTTCTTTCTTAATACATTTATAGAGTTGTATAGAAATTAATAAAGGCACACCTTCATCTTCATGGTTTTGAGTGATGAATTCTTTGATATATATGGAGAAATTAAGAACTGAAAATATATAGGATTTGTGATATCAAGTGATGAGGTGTTTACGGCTCTTTATAGATGTTTTTGGAGGTCTAATTATTGCCATGTGACAACAACGTACATAGAGAAAATAACAATCTTTTGGTGTAATTGGATATTTGTGAAAAAAGTGCATCTTGATATTTGTGTAAAGTGTAAGTTGAAGTTGATATGTGTAAAGTTAATTATTTTTTGAACGTGAAATTTTATTAAAGCCACCAAGTAACAAAGACCAAAAAACACCAAGGCAAACCGCCCTCGAGGGAACAAAATACACACTTGGGATTGTGTATATTTTGTCACCAAGGCTTAGTATAATATGGACTAAACCATGTTTAAAAGAAAATCTGGTTCCTTATTTCTTGTTTTCACCCCCCAAAGAGTTTCTTAAAATGTGTGAATAACTCTTCGTTTCCACACATGTGTTTGGTAAAGTTCATGTTAACATACCAAATTTAATTCCGCTTTTGAAATTCACTCCCTTTTACTAAAAATTCCTACTTTTGAGGCACCATATGGTTGTGTCACACTCTGTTAACAACTGAAATTATGATCGATCGAATATCAAACACCGCGAAAGTAAAATAGTTAAGACTTTAACCTAATCTTGCATAAAATCTAAACTTAAATAAACACATAGAATGTTACATCTATTCGGTCCCAACACAAGACTCTGAAATTTAACAACTAAAACCCTAAGTACCAATCCCGTCTAGCTTTACAGGACCCGGTCTACACTAGACCCAAAAAGTGAACTACTTTCTCTTTCTTAAGTGCTCCTCCCGCTGCACCATGCATTCAATTACATTAATAACGAACTAAAATTGTCAACAACCTAACAAATCAACTTATAAACATGTATGCCTGTTAAAATGTATGTGTGCAAGCCAAATCTGGTTCACGAGGACAATGTCGTGCCCCCGCCCCAGCTACACTCAAGTCAACATATATATCATACAAGGTAAAACACGTTCATGTCCCACACATGACTCTATACCATAACACATTTACGAGGCACCCCCTTTAGTACAGATGTCTCTAAACATATATACGTGTGCAGGCCACTCGACCTTTATACTTGCTATAACTCTAGCGTTTCGCAGTTGCAATACAACTTATAGCATATAAAACCTTAAGAACTAGCACACACATAAACCCTTTATGAAAACATTTACAGCTCGTTATAAGCCCCAAATAGTTAAGTAAAAGGAGGGCAACAGACTCACCTATGAACCTATTTGGGACACAAGTCAGTTCAATTACAATCCCCAAGGAATCCTCCCCAAGGAATCCTCCTCGGTAATAGCAATCGACTACCTAAACCAATACTGGTAAACTATTATATGTTAACAATTATGCTACTGATCCAGTCACTAATCTTTACTACCCGGGTAACATCCCATCAACCGAATACCTGGATTTGATAGTTTTACACAATACCGGGAACCCTTGGTATTCCTACGACTTAAACACCCTTAAAATAGGCAAACAGTCCCTTATCCATAATTTGTATCCTTATTACTGATCTCGTATTGAAAACCGAGTCCAAATCCTTATTTTTCGAAATGAAAACTTCTGGACAAATGCCTTATGCGAACCGTCCTCTCGCAGACGGTCCTCTTTTGGCGGGTCAAAGTCTAGTCAACAAGTTGCATGCAGACCGTCTACTTTACCCAAAATACATTCGGACAAGCTGTATTTTCCAAAACTCATTTCTGACCAACACGCAATGCGGTCCGTCTGGGTCCAGGGTTCAAGCCCCTATTTTCCAAAACTCATTTCTGACCAACACGTAATGCGGACCGTCTGGGTCCAGGGTTCAAGCCCCTGGATGATTCATCCCGACTGTTCTGTCATTTTGTCTATTTTTTTTATTTCTACGCTTTAGGGTCGGTTTTACTTGGGTTTTCAAATCTACCATTTTACAAGTCCATCCAAGGTTCCCAACCCTCTGTGACTTGCCCTGGTTAACCCAAACGCAATCATAAACATTTCCATAACTAGTAAGTGTCATGCATGCATATATAACTTGTATCTTAAGCTTCCAAGTCACTAAACCGCTTCTTGCCACTGATGAACACCTCAATCAGTTGATTAATAGCTTCTAAGCCTGCATGCATGATCCATTATGTTCCCAACACAATTTAATCACCATTCTTTCCAAAAATGGGTTTCTATGCACAAATCAAGATAATCTTACCTTATCTCGCACTTTTTTAGAAATTCCACAGCTCCTAGGATGTTTGGATCGGTATTGCATGTAACTAGAGAAGCACCTAACTTGTTAATGTACACACATACACTAGCTTGTTTCAAAATCCACAAGTTTAGGCTTAGTAAGCTTACCAATGCAATCTCCAACTCAAATCCTCAAGCCTTGAGCTCCTAGAATGCTACTAAATCATCCTTGGTCGCTAACAGTTTGAGAGAGAGCATATAAATTTTTTTTTGAAGCCATACAAACGAGCCAAAGTGTGAGAGACCTTGTTTTTATAATCATGCATGGGATGCAGACAGTCCGCCTTGACCATCCATCCCTTAGAGCATTCATGGCAGGTTCCCATCCCTATAATTTATATATTTATCATTACATTTTCTCTACTCACAACCACTCACAACCAAACCTCAAATTTTAAGGTTTACACTTACATATTAATGGGGAACCTGCTATGAATGCTCTAGACGATCCGCTTCTCCCATAGGAGAAACACGCAGATCCATTTCGGATGCCACACCCAACCCGATCGCCTATACTATATGCGGACTGTATAGGCTCCCAGCCCAGACCCTGGACGATATGCATATAGGCCCATTACTCATTCCTTTATTTTTCTAACTTATCTCCCTTGTCCTCGTTGTGAAGTCTGTTTAGGTCCAAGTGCAACATCACCCCCCCCCCCTTAAAGGAATTTCGTCTCCACCGTTGCTTGTAATGGATATTCTAGAGGCAATGGTTTCTTATTGTGGTTTAATGTTCGTCAGAGTGTCGTCGTCATTTATTATTGCTTTGGTTAACATTTGTTGGCTCCGGTTACACTCTGGTGTGTCATCGTCACTTTTCTATACCTCCCGATAACGTTTGTAGGCTAGGTTTTCTTTTGGGTGTTTAACTTTTGTTGGTCGGGGTTTCTTTTGGATGTTTGGTAGCCGCCAGTCGTTAGGGTTTCTTGTTGTCGTTTGTTGGCCTGCGGTGTGTGGCTGTAATGAGAGTTATGTTCTTCTTGGCCTTTATTTAGTGTTATGATTATCAGACCATTTTTCTTGGTCTGGACTCTCACCTTACCCTTCGGTTCTCTTCATTTTGTTTTAGGTTGTGACGGTGGTGACTGATATTCTGCGTTTGATCTTGATCACGTTTCTTCATCCTTTCTAGCATTGTCTTCAACATAGTAAGGTTTGTGATTTGAACTTGAATGTGAAGAAAAACAAAGAAAAGAAAAACTGTATAATTTGTGTGTGCGTCGGATACAACCAGCGAGAGAGAGAGAAGAATTTTTGGAAACCAATCTGATGGAAATATTAGAATTGAAATGTTTTACAAATCAGCCCCCTATTTATACATACTAACATAACTAACTAACGGTAACTACTAACGCCGTTAGTTTAACCGTTTAACTACCTAACGGTGTTAAACTTAACTACCTAACGGTGTTAAACTTAACTACCTAACGGTGTTAAACTTAACTAGATAGGGACTTTCGGATCCGACACAACTTACACGGGTTGGGCTCCCGTTTAAATACATAACCCAATTGACACTTGGCCTCCAACCCATAATAATACTAAGTGTTTGACCCGTTAACTTAAGACACAAATAATAAACGATTTACCAACAATACACCCCCTAAATCGTTTATGTCTTCGCTGCTGCGTTTCTTCAAGTTTCGGGCTCAAAGAGGATGTAATCCTCATCTTCAAACTGACTTGCGACTGCCTCCTCTTCTTCGGGCTCACTATCTTCGATTTTTGCATCATCTTGCACGCCACCAAGTCCTCCAATTGGTCCACATCCGGCTGGAAACTCGCGGACAGCACCAACACATCTTTTCTTCCATTTCGGGTTGCTTTGGGCAGCCCGTTCTTGCTCTTTTTCGTGCTCGATGCGTTCTTTGAACTTCATTTCTGCCTCCTTTGCTTGCTTTATTTCCAGCCTTTCTTCTTCCGAGTATTTGACACGCATCTTTGCTTCGGTGTAGTAGTACTCCAACAATTCCAAGTACTTGATGTAAGCCATTCGAACCTTTTCACCCATACCGAAACCAAATCCCATGTCTCGACCAATCTTGTTCCACTTTTTGTCTTCACAAACCATCTCGAAACCCCCCTCCTTTTGGATCTTCAAGTAAAGATCCATCATGTCGATGCGCGTACCATCACATAAAGTGGGAGGGTACGTTTCCTTCTTTCGGATTCTTAGAAAATCCTTAGTAAACCACTCAACCAATCGTTCAAACTCGATATGAAAAGAATACTTGTGTTTCATGAATGAATCATGAACCTTCAAAATTTCAAGAAAGTTAACACAACTCTCCACATTATAACCATTAATCAAAACACGTGACTCACCCGGCATAATGGTTGATTCTTGACTAACCCGGTTCCATATCTCGTTTCTTTCATCTTCATGGTTCTTGAATGGTTCCTTCTCTACTAACATAAGAAACTCACGTATGGCCTTTTTCTCCTTCACAAAGTGTTCTTCTTTACCATCTTCATACATCACCGAACCCAAATCGTTTTCATCTCCGCCTTCTACTAAGATGTTTAATGTTTCTTCTTCATCGGATTCTTGAACACCTTGGCCACCCCAATTTCTTACGTATGCCTCTATTGCTTCTTTCTCACGCTCGACCTCTAGTTTCTCATCCAATCTCTCGAAATAACGATAAAGAAACTCATCTTCTAGACCCGCCAACGCCTTCATGTGAATTGGCACTTCGTATTTGACTTTTCTTTTGATCATTCTCTCAATGAGACAACTACTACCATCAAACACCACATCATACCCTTGATGTGTCAATTGATCTAGACTTAACACATTCCTTGTATGCTTCGGGACATAGCATACACACTGAATGGTACGAACGAAATTCTCAACAACCATCTTGATTTCCCCGATTCCATGAATAAACACACAATCGTTATCCTCCTCATTTGTATCCACACCAAAACATTCGCTTAAATCTCGTGTAGAGTGATTTGTTAGCACACATATGATGTTTTACACGTGTGTTAACATACCACATATCGTCCCATTGGCCACCCCCGGTGCCATGCACGAGAAACTCTGTCTCCTTGACGGGTTTTGGTAGATCAAAATACTTAGTCGGACAAAATAGCGCATCATGTCCAGTATTGTCACACAAATAACAACACTTGACGTACATTGGCGGTTTACACAAACCCCTATGTCTCGTAACCCCTTTCTTGTGGTAGACCTTTGCCCGTATGGCGCTCGGCATCGCACTCGTGTCTTCATCAGCCATCACTGTTTTTCCCTTGCCCTTCAAGTCTGACCGCGACGTACTCGACACCACCGCCATCCCTTTACCGTTGGATCGTGCATGCCCGACATCCTCCTGCGATCGGAAAAACAAGTGAGGGTTTCGGCCCTCACTTCGCAATCCTGGTAATGCTGATCGAAGACCAGCGCTTGTCCCCTCCTGCGGGACGTGATTCGATCTCCAATTTTCCGACTTATCCGCTCTACCCTTTTCCTTTTTCGGTCCCTGCGAACCCGTAACAGCCCCTTGTGAACCTTCGGCTCTGATGCCACTGATATTCTGCGTTTGATCTTGATCACGTTTCTTCATCCTTTCTAGCATTGTCTTCAACATAGTAAGGTTTGTGATTTGAACTTGAATGTGAAGAAAAACAAAGAAAAGAAAAACTGTATAATTTGTGTGTGCGTCGGATACAACCAGCGAGAGAGAGAGAAGAATTTTTGGAAACCAATCTGATGGAAATATTAGAATTGAAATGTTTTACAAATCAGCCCCCCTATTTATACATACTAACATAACTAACTAACGGTAACTACTAACGCCGTTAGTTTAACCGTTTAACTACCTAACGGTGTTAAACTTAACTAGATAGGGACTTTCGGATCCGATACAACTTACACGGGTTGGGCTCCCGTTTAAATACATTACCCAATTGACACTTGGCCTCCAACCCATAATAATACTAAGTGTTTGACCCGTTAACTTAAGACACAAACAATAAACGATTTACCAACAATACACCCCCTAAATCGTTTATGTCTTCGCTGCTGCGTTTCTTCAAGTTTCGGGCTCAAAGAGGATGTAATCCTCATCTTCAAACTGACTTGCGGCTGCCTCCTCTTCTTCGGGCTCACTGTCTTCGATTTTTGCATCATCTTGCACGCCACCAAGTCCTCCAATTGGTCCACATCCGGCTGGAAACTCGCGGATAGCACCAACACATCTTTTCTTCCATTTCGGGTTGCTTTGGGCAGCCCGTTCTTGCTCTTTTTCATGCTCGATGCGTTCCTTGAACTTCATTTCTGCCTCCTTTGCTTGCTCTATTTCCAGCCTTTCTTCTTCCGAGTATTTGACACGCATCTTTGCTTCGGTGTAGTAGTACTCCAACAATTCCAAGTACTTGATGTAAGCCATTCGTACCTTTTCACCCATACCGAAACCAAATCCCATGTCTCGACCAATCTTGTTCCACTTTTTGTCTTCACAAACCATCTCGAAACCCCCCTCCTTTTGGATCTTCAAGTAAAGATCCATCATGTCGATGCGCGTACCATCACATAAAGTGGGAGGGTACGTTTCCTTCTTTCGGATTCTTAGAAAATCCTTAGTAAACCACTCAACCAATCGTTCAAACTCGATATGAAAAGAATACTTGTGTTTCATGAATGAATCACGAACCTTCAAAATTTCAAGAAAGTTAACACAACTCTCCACATTATAACCATTAATCAAAACACGTGACTCACCCGGCATAATGGTTGATTCTTGACTAACCCGGTTCCATATCTCGTTTCTTTCATCTTCATGGTTCTTGAATGGTTCCTTCTCTACTAACATAAGAAACTCACTTATGGCCTTTTTCTCCTTCACAAAGTGTTCTTCTTTACCATCTTCATATATCACCGAACCCAAATCGTTTTCATCTCCGCCTTCTACTAAGATGTTTAATGTTTCTTCTTCATCGGATTCTTGAACACCTTGGCCACCCCAATTTCTTACGTATGCCTCTATTGCTTCTTTCTCACGTTCGACCTCTAGTTTCTCATCCAATCTCTCGAAATAACGATAAAGAAACTCATCTTCTAGACCCGCCAACGCCTTCATGTGAATTGGCACTTCGTATTTGACTTTTCTTTTGATCATTCTCTCAATGAGACAACTACTACCATCAAACACCACATCATACCCTTGATGTGTCAATTGATCTAGACTTAACACATTCCTTGTATGCTTCGGGACATAGCATACACACTGAATGGTACGAACGAAATTCTCAACAACCATCTTGATTTCCCCGATTCCATGAATAAACACACAATCGTTATCCTCCTCATTTGTATCCACACCAAAACATTCGCTTAAATCTCGTGTAGAGTGATTTGTTAGCACACATATGATGTTTTACACGTGTGTTAACATACCACATATCGTCCCATTGGCCACCCCCGGTGCCATGCACGAGAAACTCTGTCTCCTTGACGGGTTTTGGTAGATCAAAATACTTAGTCGGACAAAATAGCGCATCATGTCCAGTATTGTCACACAAATAACAACACTTGACGTACATTGGCGGTTTACACAAACCCCTATGTCTCGTAACCCCTTTCTTGTGGTAGACCTTTGCCCGTATGGCGCTCGGCATCGCACTCGTGTCTTCATCAGCCATCACTGTTTTTCCCTTGCCCTTCAAGTCTGACCGCGACGTACTCGACACCACCGCCATCCCTTTACCGTTGGATCGTGCATGCCCGACATCCTCCTGCGATCGGAAAAACAAGTGAGGGTTTCGGCCCTCACTTCGCAATCCTGGTAATGCTGATCGAAGACCAGCGCTTGTCCCCTCCTGCGGGACGTGATTCGATCTCCAATTTTCCGACTTATCCGCTCTACCCTTTTCCTTTTTCGGTCCCTGCGAACCCGTAACAGCCCCTTGTGAACCTTCGGCTCTGATGCCACTGATATTCTGCGTTTGATCTTGATCACGTTTCTTCATCCTTTCTAGCATTGTCTTCAACATAGTAAGGTTTGTGATTTGAACTTGAATGTGAAGAAAAACAAAGAAAAGAAAAACTGTATAATTTGTGTGTGCGTCGGATACAACCAGCGAGAGAGAGAGAAGAATTTTTGGAAACCAATCTGATGGAAATATTAGAATTGAAATGTTTTACAAATCAGCCCCCCTATTTATACATACTAACATAACTAACTAACGGTAACTACTAACGCCGTTAGTTTAACCGTTTAACTACCTAACGGTGTTAAACTTAACTAGATAGGGACTTTCGGATCCGATACAACTTACACGGGTTGGGCTCCCGTTTAAATACATTACCCAATTGACACTTGGCCTCCAACCCATAATAATACTAAGTGTTTGACCCGTTAACTTAAGACACAAACAATAAACGATTTACCAACAATACACCCCCTAAATCGTTTATGTCTTCGCTGCTGCGTTTCTTCAAGTTTCGGGCTCAAAGAGGATGTAATCCTCATCTTCAAACTGACTTGCGGCTGCCTCCTCTTCTTCGGGCTCACTGTCTTCGATTTTTGCATCATCTTGCACGCCACCAAGTCCTCCAATTGGTCCACATCCGGCTGGAAACTCGCGGATAGCACCAACACATCTTTTCTTCCATTTCGGGTTGCTTTGGGCAGCCCGTTCTTGCTCTTTTTCATGCTCGATGCGTTCCTTGAACTTCATTTCTGCCTCCTTTGCTTGCTCTATTTCCAGCCTTTCTTCTTCCGAGTATTTGACACGCATCTTTGCTTCGGTGTAGTAGTACTCCAACAATTCCAAGTACTTGATGTAAGCCATTCGTACCTTTTCACCCATACCGAAACCAAATCCCATGTCTCGACCAATCTTGTTCCACTTTTTGTCTTCACAAACCATCTCGAAACCCCCCTCCTTTTGGATCTTCAAGTAAAGATCCATCATGTCGATGCGCGTACCATCACATAAAGTGGGAGGGTACGTTTCCTTCTTTCGGATTCTTAGAAAATCCTTAGTAAACCACTCAACCAATCGTTCAAACTCGATATGAAAAGAATACTTGTGTTTCATGAATGAATCACGAACCTTCAAAATTTCAAGAAAGTTAACACAACTCTCCACATTATAACCATTAATCAAAACACGTGACTCACCCGGCATAATGGTTGATTCTTGACTAACCCGGTTCCATATCTCGTTTCTTTCATCTTCATGGTTCTTGAATGGTTCCTTCTCTACTAACATAAGAAACTCACTTATGGCCTTTTTCTCCTTCACAAAGTGTTCTTCTTTACCATCTTCATATATCACCGAACCCAAATCGTTTTCATCTCCGCCTTCTACTAAGATGTTTAATGTTTCTTCTTCATCGGATTCTTGAACACCTTGGCCACCCCAATTTCTTACGTATGCCTCTATTGCTTCTTTCTCACGTTCGACCTCTAGTTTCTCATCCAATCTCTCGAAATAACGATAAAGAAACTCATCTTCTAGACCCGCCAACGCCTTCATGTGAATTGGCACTTCGTATTTGACTTTTCTTTTGATCATTCTCTCAATGAGACAACTACTACCATCAAACACCACATCATACCCTTGATGTGTCAATTGATCTAGACTTAACACATTCCTTGTATGCTTCGGGACATAGCATACACACTGAATGGTACGAACGAAATTCTCAACAACCATCTTGATTTCCCCGATTCCATGAATAAACACACAATCGTTATCCTCCTCATTTGTATCCACACCAAAACATTCGCTTAAATCTCGTGTAGAGTGATTTGTTAGCACACATATGATGTTTTACACGTGTGTTAACATACCACATATCGTCCCATTGGCCACCCCCGGTGCCATGCACGAGAAACTCTGTCTCCTTGACGGGTTTTGGTAGATCAAAATACTTAGTCGGACAAAATAGCGCATCATGTCCAGTATTGTCACACAAATAACAACACTTGACGTACATTGGCGGTTTACACAAACCCCTATGTCTCGTAACCCCTTTCTTGTGGTAGACCTTTGCCCGTATGGCGCTCGGCATCCCACTCGTGTCTTCATCAGCCATCACTGTTTTTCCCTTTCCCTTCAAGTCTGACCGCGACGTACTCGACACCACCGCCATCCCTTTACCGTTGGATCGTGCATGCCCGACATCCTCCTGCGATCGGAAAAACAAGTGAGGGTTTCGGCCCTCACTTCGCAATCCTGGTAATGCTGACCGAAGACCAGCGCTTGTCCCCTCCTGCGGGACGTGATTCGATCTCCAATTTTCCGACTTATCCGCTCTACCCTTTTCCTTTTTCGGTCCCTGCGAACCCGTAACAGCCCCTTGCGAACCTTCGGCTCTGATGCCACTGATATTCTGCGTTTGATCTTGATCACGTTTCTTCATCCTTTCTAGCATTGTCTTCAACATAGTAAGGTTTGTGATTTGAACTTGAATGTGAAGAAAAACAAAGAAAAGAAAAACTGTATAATTTGTGTGTGCGTCGGATACAACCAGCGAGAGAGAGAGAAGAATTTTTGGAAACCAATCTGATGGAAATATTAGAATTGAAATGTTTTACAAATCAGCCCCCCAATTTATACATACTAACATAACTAACGGTAACTACTAACGCCGTTAGTTTAACCGTTTAACTACCTAACGGTGTTAAACTTAACTAGATAGGGACTTTCGGATCCGACACAACTTACACGGGTTGGGCTCCCGTTTAAATACATAACCCAATTGACACTTGGCCTCCGGCCCATAATAATACTAAGTGTTTGACCCGTTAACTTAAGACACAAATAATAAACGATTTACCAACAGTGACAGCATGGCATAAATAACATGTATATCGCAGCTATCGCATAAATCTAAACCTTTTCTCCAGGTATGACCTTTACGGCTGTGATGATCTAGTTTATAAAATCAATCTGCTATGAACCCTTATGGTTGTGAGCACTATTATTTTCATGATTTATGTGTTAATTTCGTATCCTTCAGCATTTTACAGCCATGATTTACTTACATAATGATATGAGCCAAAATACTTTATCATTGAAATTTACTAAACAATTGTTTTTTTTTTTTGAACGGCCAACTAAAGCCCCGGAAAATCAGGGAATATTTACACACCAGTTGAGCTCATTCCAGGAAAAATCCACCTCCGCGAGCGGCCGGGTGGTAAAACCTGGGAGCTCAGGGATCGAACTTGTGACCTCTCAGTCCCAAGTCTCCCCTCATCGCCAATAACCACTAGAACAAGTCCTTGTGGTTTAGATAACCGTCTTTCTAAGTGGTAGTGATATTATAATTAAATATGGTGAACAATTAATTAATTACCGACTTTTTGATCATCTATTGACCCCATTGCCGTTCCAAAAAAAAATAATTACCAGCTTTCCAAAAAAAGCCTGAACAATAATATCATACATACTAATCATTGAGCTTGCGAAGACCAAAGTTTATTGTACGAATGAAGGACGAAAAATCAAGGACAGTCAAATTACTAACACCTTGATTAATATGGCGGATTTCTGAGTTTTTTTTTTTTAACAGCAAAGTTACATCACTTGATCACTAAACATGACATTAAATATGTTTAACGATAGCATCTAGTGGAGTTGGTTGGAGCTTTGGCTTGAGTTTCTAGAGACTCAAGTTCAAACCTCACTAATGACATTATTTGTTTCTTTGTTACCCTCAAAGCTCTTTGGGCTTGGGAAGCTTTTAGCGACCCAGGTTCGAATCTTTGGGGAGGAGGTTTTACCGGTGGCTGCTCGCAGACCGGGTTTCCCCCGAACTGGGGCAAGGATGTGGTGTCCTGACTCGCTCGCACCCGCAGACTTGAGACACTCTCAGAGACACTGAGTCATCGTGATGGGCTAAGCATCAGGTTCGACTGAGAAATCGCTGTTCAAAAAAATTAAATACCAAAAGACCATTAGTTTTATAGTTGTACGGTTCTTCTTCCATCGTACCTTGAGGTGAGTGCATTAAGAAGATATTTGTAATTGATAGTGCTCCTTAATTTTGTCCTTTGGATGGTGACAAATGGATCCTGGACCACAACGTGATCCAAGATTATTGAATTCCATATATGGAGTGGCCCGGCCTTAGCCAATTAATAGATCGATCGTCCGGATATACGCTAGCCCTACTCGATCGATCATCTATCACTTTTTTATATTTTAATTAATTATGAAAACCGAAGGGCACCTAGCTACCTACCTACTACAAGTAATTAATTTGCAGGTGTCGGGTTAATTTTTTTTTTAACGGCAATCCATTAAAACGGGCAGAACGCCTAGCAAGCCGCTAGACGCGCCACACAAAACACATTACAAGGAAAAAGCAATCCATTCCTCCCAAGAGGGAGAACGGAGATTACAACGGTTAGAGTACCACACAAAACTCCAATATTTAATACCTAGAATCACCCGGTGAATCGAAGGAGTACGACCTTTAAAAATGCACCAATTGCGCTCCAACCAAATTAGCCACATGCTCGAAAGAATAATGTTGTTGATCGCCATACTCTTCCGGGGGGGGGGGGGGGGGCGCGCTCTATCCTTGTGTATCTTCAAAAGATCCATGACCGAAAACGCATATAGAGGAGGGATTTTATCCACTGAGCCACAATCTGCCAAACTAAATTCGAGAAAGGGCAGTTGGTGAATAAGTGTTCCGATGATTCATCACCCTCGCCACACAGCCTGCACATCGGATGAACCTCTACCTTCCTCCGGATCAGCCCATCGGCCGTAGGAAGACGACCTAAAACAGCTCTTGTAGGGCTATTATTATTAAGGCATGAACATTAGTGGGCTTTTGTGTTTGGGCTTAGTCTAGTTTAATCATTAGGCCATGTGGGCCACTTAATTG